>JAQGBW010000277.1:0-49805 GCA_034698625.1 Julus scanicus | reverse complement strand
CAAAAGCGCCGTTGTTGCCGACAGCCAGAGAGCCAAGATGCTGACGTCAAACTTCGGTTCTCGGTTCGGCAGAGTGGGAACTGGTCACCAATTTTCGGCAACCGAGATTCTGACGTCAGCCGCGTCGGTTCTCGGTTTTCGGTCAAGTGGGAATCGGGCCTAAGGGCATCAAAAACTAGTTTCCCCCGCATGCGTTTAAACAGAAACCTATAATGGCATTCTAAATTCTGAATGGAATAATTGTTGAAATCCTAAATGTAATGTATACACATGCTGAAATTCCTAAATGGAAAGTATGGATATGCTCAAATTCCTAAGTTTGCATGTGCACGTTGTTAAAGGCACTTTAAAAACGAATTGTGTGCATAACACCTTTATTTGGGTTTTGAAAAACCATTTCATACTTTGAAACACCTTTAAAAATGTAAACACTTATAATTGGGCTTCCAAAAACCCTAGGGTGTTTCAAAACACCTTTTTTTCACAATATTTCTTAGAGTGTACACTTGTCTGCTTAAAACACACAACGCGACGTTTTCGTCCTGTTAACAATGTTCATAAACTCAACTGAGATTGACAGCTTGCCCTCAGAATATTGTGTTATTTACGACAGAGCTTGTATTGATTATAAGAATGCGTCCATAGACGTTATTTCATAACATCATGTTTTATATGTTCACGATTACTTTCGGTATTTCATATCTTTGGATTCATGGCCGGTGATATTCTTTGTATACATATAAATCGTGACTGAACTGGTTAGATAGAGCCAAGGGTTAGTTCCATCTCTTCATTACTATACTTCTACTTGGTCATTCTCATGACAGATTTTCAATGCCCAACATTTGGAGTGTTTATCTTGTCATTGATGTGAAACTTGGAAAAAATTAGAAATAAAAAAGTGACAAAGTTGACCATGAAAGGGATCCTAATGCACTCTGACAGTAATGGAATAGGTATATATACTGAATGAATGGCTTTTGCAACTATATGGATACTTTCTTTTATTCACTGGCTAGCTGACACAGCACTAACACTGTACGACCTTTTCTTGACCACTCAACGGCATGATATGCTATTATTACATTTTATGTTCATGTAAAACGAATGGACAATATTTGAATTCCAACTACTCTATAAACCTATTGTGGACTATGAAAACAAACGAACGCTAATCGTGGTTGCTTACTATGATGTTTTAATCATTGATTATCCACTTTCGAGTTACATTAAAGTTCAAGTTAATGTTTATTCAGAATTGTAACATTTCATTTTTGCCAAACTTTCACCAAATCAAGTTCTTGACATACATTTTTTGCTGTTCCAAATTATACTTATAAATTTTACAAAAAAATTCTAAAGTTTGTAAAATCCTAGTCATGATAAAATACACTTGAGTGCAAAAAAATCGACTCACCTACATGAATCAAGTAAAAATGTGTTTTCTCAGCAACCAAATGTCCGATTTAAAATCTGAAAAATGTGTTTTGTAGACAATTTATTTCTGTTCATAATTCGCCTAGTGTGAAAGAGATTTCTGCCGAATTTCTTTGAAGAATAGCCCACAACTCGTGCGGCTACTTTTGGTAGAGTGGTCATTTTATCGAGAAACCATTAATTAACAAAATATCTGGATATGTGTTAATTAAGCTCTGATAATCAAATTGCATTCAGAAACACTTGTAGCCACAGGGGTACAACGATGCATATGGCATAAATAATGAAAATTTGGGTTGCTTTATGTTCAACATTTTTCGCCGCAATGATGCATCAGAAATTTTAGGCGAATTATTAAGAGGAATAAATTGTCTTTAAAACACATTTTTCCAATTTTAAATCGAACATTTGGTTGCTGAGAAAAACATACTTTTACTTGATTCATGTAGGTGAGTCGATTTTTTTTGCACTCAAGTGTATATTCAAATTAAGTTCTTTCAATCTGTTGACTATTGGTGGCATTTGGTAAATAAATGGAATATAGAATATATTTTAACAGTATTATATTTATATAAAATGTATATATTTAAAGATAACTTCTATAGGTGTATATTAAACACAAATTGAATGTTCCATTGTAAACGCATATTTTTATAATTAATATAAATGTGTAAATAAAGATATTACATACTTACGAGTGGAAGTCTATTTTTAAACTTCTACAAAGGTGAGAAAATAATGTACCATCACTGGTTTGTAGAATAAATGTATCCAACTTCACATATTTAGATGCAACTGATGGTAAATGTCAGATTGTCTGAATTGGAGCAGTTATGGTTAAAATTTGCAATGTTGGCTTTTAATAATGTACCATCACTGGTTTGTAGAATTGACTTTTAAGCTCAGACGACTGAGACTAATCCACTCATTTAGGTTAGACAATTGTTCTTCGTACATGTTGCTAGAGCTGTTGTTGTTGTAGTAAACAAATTCAATCGATGGTAATGCCACCTGGCGAAACTAATAGTAGCCATAGGCATCTGCATATGGACGGAACATTGCTTTACGTTTGATTCACTTTACGGATTTAAATTTTCTTTCCATCCCTTGTAGTCCGTGAATCTGAAAACGGTGCTGCAGCTGCTGAGATTGCTTTTGCATTTTATCTTTTGGAGTCGCCAACTTTCACTTTCAGAGTGCACTTAAATCTGCCAGGGTCCTTCGTGTCCAATTTTGCGTGGAAATCAAAGTGAAATTTATACCGCAAATGGCTTCTTGAAGTGGACAAAAACACCGAAGAGTGCTCAGGAATTTTTTTTTTGTATCTTAAAGGAGGTAGTTTTACGTATGCAGTAAGTGCTACCATTATACTTTATGAGCTATTTTTTCAGTTTCAAGGAAAAAGTAGGTGCATTTAGACAAAATTTTGAAATTACGAAGTTTTAAGTAAGCAATATATTCTCCAAAATGCGTATTCTGCTCCCAATTAGGAGAAGCCAATTACACTGTTAAGACATATATCACAGTTGTTAACTTCATAAAAAAGGTAACGTGAAATGGTATTGTTATAAAAATCTTGAACTCTGAACTTATAAAACATTGCAGATGTTGGTATAAATTTTCAGCTATGGTAAATTTTTTTAATCATTTATGTGATTCGATCATCATGTGAGTGTTTATTCGTTGCCAATGTGCACATGTGCATTTAAATACATTTTAATCAGATCGGTTTTTAGCTAGGATGAAATCCATTCTGTGACCACAGCTAGTTTGAAGCATTGTCAAATCATGAAAGTTTGCCCAATACTGTTTAGTTCATTTGTTCACCATATACATCCAGGAATGAGACCTTCTTGATTTTTTTTGAAGATTCTCTTTATACCAAGAATTTTCGATATGCGGAGAGTCATCGTATTTAATTGCATCGCTGAAATAAAAGTCAGGCATTGACCAAACATTACAAACAATCGACCGACCCGAAACTTCAAACTGCAACGTTCTGTTTATCACCTGTCCACCCCATTTTTTGAAATTCGAAAATCGATTGTTGCATTTTTAAATTTGGGAATATGATGAAGGAAACGATGATTCATCCCATCCATGGAATAAATTCATTGGCCGAATGGACTCAGGCGTTGCCTAACTATTTCGCTTTGTCATTTCTTATTATAATTTCTAAGAAAATGAGCAATTTGGAAAATTTAATAAGTAAGCCTGGAAATTGCAACCTAACGCTTTAATGGTTTCTGGTCTGTTGCACCATGCATTGATACATTTTAACGCCGCATAAAAAGTTCATTAAAGCTTTATGATTCATTTTTTTAAATTTACATGACCATATTTATTGTTGTTACTTTTGAAACATTCAAGTAAAAAAATAAATTATAATAATATTTCATATTTTCCTGTGACCAAACAGCTAATTTATTAAATGTTTAATGGTTTTAGAAAACACATTATGGTGCCACATGAACTTCTATATCAGATTTGGATGGGTAAATGACATTTATACACATCATGTTGCAGTCATATCCGTTAGCATTTTATGATTCACGAAAATACTATATCTAATATTCGACATTTTGAACATAGTGAGATTAGCGTGCGTTGTTTTTATAACTCAACATAAGCAGTTTTAAAAATTTAAGGGATTTTAATTAAATATTTACCTGTTCGTGCCAATAGTTGGATATATATGTGTTTGCTCTAGGTCGATGACTGGAGATTCTGTACCTTGGGGAGACATTTAATTGTGTTAAATGCTATAATTATGGGGCTGTCATGAAATACATCTGTCACGAAGGATACACCAGGCTTATTAAACCATTGCTTTACTATTTTTCATGCAAACTGTCATTTCCAATGACCAATCTCATCCCATAAGGAATAATAAGGGGAGAAATACATCATCAGGTTGTAGTACCCGTATCTATGACATTATTAGCACCAATTGTAATTCTATACGTGAAACTGAACGCTTTAAATATGGTTGATTAACCACTCCTATCCCTTTCATGTACACATTTAATCATAGGTGGTACCAACATGGCGAATGAGAACATGACATCTCTTTTAACGCAATTCCAGTTTGAAACACTTTTGGCGTTGCCAGACTATTATGCAAATTTGTTAGACAGTGAAAGGGTGATCCAGGAAATAGGCTCATAAAATCTTAACATTAACATTGCGAACTTTTTATAGTAGTCGTAACTGCTGTACGCACATCCTTTATAATTTAAATTGATTTCCATTGGCTGAAATTAAGCAGCATTGGAAAAGTAGAAAGTTCCAAAACAAAAAATCAATGTTTATAATATGCATGTATGTGCTCTATATTTATGTATTGCATTTGGCTTATTAATTATGATGATGCATGCTTACAAAATTCAATTTAATTTTAGTTTTGGAAATAAAACATCAACAATATTCATGTAACTAACGTTTTAAACATACATTATAATTAACTTTCCTTGTTATTATTTAATCGGTTTTTAAAATATTGACTAAAATATAGGGTAAAATCTAAATTAATGACCTGAAAACAATTTTATGTTTAGATAATTATGCATGCTGTACAAAGCTAACATTTAATCATGCATAGCACATATTCTAAAATAACTTTTAAAATATGACTAAATAAGTATTTCATTCATAAATGTTTGATTAGGTTAAAAGTACATTTTTTCCAATCAATATCTTTCACTACCGACTGTTTGTTTAGTAGTTTTAGATGGTTTAATATGTATGTATTATCCATTTTAATTTGTGCGAATTGTTGCTTGTAAAAGTTAAGTTTGAAACCTTTAAAAACATCGCCATATGTTTAATGTGCTAAACGTTGCATTTTTTCTTTATTTTAAACGAGTATCTAATTCTGAAGCCTATATAGCAATTACGATAAAAGTAAGACATTATTCTTTCCGTAGTTGGCTCGAAAAAAAGGCAGCTTTTGCCTCATTAATGTCGAATTGATGATCAGAGTGAATTAGATCTTCACATCGATTGCTTTTTTCGTTAACTCAACTTATTTGCCGCAATGTATTAATTATCAATTTTATGGTAGGAACTGTGGGTTAAATTATAATTATTAAACTTTGATTCTTTATTTTGGGACAAGTTCGGCCATGTTCTACATATTGTAGATACTGTTTAAGCCTATTATAAAAGTGATTTAAAATCAGTAGTTATACTAGGACACCCAGATTTCTGAAGTTGAGGGTAGGGGTGATATTTGTTTCACGACACTCAGTGAGTACATAATGGACACCAGGTCCTCAATCTAACACAAAATATTATTGCACTTTAACAATATATTTACCAGGAGTTACACACAACACAATTTCAGCAACGTACTATACATCAAATTATGTATTCTCTATTATATATTTTTTTCAATAACAATTTCCAATGTTTATACACGAGTGTGAACATTCATATAAACATTTACTTTCCTATAAAGCTATTGCGGATAGGATTTTTTAAGAGTGTAATGTAGAGTAGAGTGTAAAATGTAGTGTAACTTATTTTAAGATAGCTGTATAGAGTAGAGTACAATTGTATAGTGTAGTGTCTGATATGCAATACGAGATTTTATAAGAAAACAAAAATTTCCCATAAGTGTCACCATATTGATGTTTGGTGAAGCTATCGGTACTAACCAACACGTTTTTAGTACACATACACTGTACATGCACAGTAAATGTAAGTATTATTGTATTTCGTGCATGCACCTAATCAGGAATTCTCCAGTATAGTAGTCGCCATTAAATATTGCCCATACAGATATTTAACGATAGACATAAATTGCAAACAAAAAAATATTGGGGGAAATTTCACAATGTGCGTGCGAGCGTTTCTGGGAAATCCTGCTTCACCTTCACCGGTGCATTTGCATAAAAGTCAGTCTTGTTGAGTTTTATCTGTTAGTGTACCGCAGGATGATAAAGACTTCCTGTATTAGACTGAAAATGACACTTAGAAGTTGTAATTTCCGACATGTCAGAAATGGCACTGTATTTATACGGTGAGCTGCATTTAGTAGCTGTTCAGCTATGACTAGGAGATGCACGTCTTGTGTCTATACTGTTACCCTTATTTATTGATCTGATCATCGCCAGGCCTTATTCAACCAACTCGGCTTTCTTCCAAGAAGATTGCTGCTATAGCTTGGCTACATGCTGTTTTTAAGATGAGGACTTTTTTTTTTTTCCTGTTTGATACAGGGCTGACTAGAGAACCTTGTGTTATATAAATATATATTTATGGAAATTTATCAACATTTATCTATGTTACGACGAGTATGTAACCAAACGATGGGTGCCTGTTTGCATTTACAATATAGCTCTTTCAGCTAATTGAAGATATTTTTTTGTAGAAAGGAAGGACATCAAAATACTGCAAATAATGGTTAGATTTAGTAGCTAGTAAATATTTATGAAAGCATAAAGTCATTTTTTGGAAATATGATTTAGTTCTTGTAAAAATGAAATGATAGCCTAAGTAGTTGGATGGCAGGTGGGCCCTTTTAGTTTCCTAGAAACCTTTAGTTTAGATCCAGTCCTCCACTGAGGTGAGGTTAGGCTAGGTTATGTTTTTGCCCTTTCTGGGCTGTTGTCCTGGATTCATCTTTTATTATACTCTTCCCACTCAACACACCTCGCCACCTGGTGGGCGTCTTGGATCCCCATTTCTTATTTTCTTATGATCATATTGTCATAAAAGATTAACCTGGTGTTGTTTTTGTAAAGCCCACTAGCAACTTGCAAAATACAATAGCTATTTTCGTATGTTACTGTTGTAGTGAAGGTAGTCTCAAATTTATTGCAAGTTTGATATGAAATTGTATCATTGGACTACATATGTATCAGAAAAGATATGTAGCCTAAGGTTATAGAGCTTTTCTTTCTCCAATAGGAACATTTACATTCCTCTCGTGTTTTCAATTTCCTCGGAATTTGTTCAACACGCCGCAATTTTAGATGCAAAAAAAAATCTTTCATGAATCTTATATAAATTATTTGGTAGGATAAGCTGGAGTATTTTGCTCACTAAGTGTACTCTGTCTTTATATTGACATGTCGAATGCATGTACCACATTCGTGTATACAAAATCTGCCAATCCAAGGTATTAAACCTTAATACCTCGCAGAAGATGCACTTTTTTATCTTTAATATATGCCAAAATTGTTTAGATGTGTTTTGAAATAACAGACGTTCTTGAATATATATTCATGTGAAATATTAAAATAGAACATACGAGTGCTGTTTAAAATTAAATAAGGTAAGCTACAAAATGGATCTAGGGTAATAAATGTAAAACAAGCTTATGTAATTATTAATTGTTTACGTTCAGCAACTTTTATTTTACTTATGTATTTTTCGTCATATTTTCAGAAAGTTGGGTATCTCGTCGAACATGACATGAACTTAAAAATGTTTACTTAAACGATATCCAATTTTATGTCTTTTAATACGAGTCATGATACACACTGTAAGATATATTATATTAATGTTAATTAAAACTCATTTTATTAATGAAGGTAAATTGTCATTCTTGGAAAGTCGAATAAATATTATTGTAACGTTTGTAGTCATAATGATCGGTTGATTAGTAGCATTAATTTTAGTGGGCCGATGTCAAAATAACAAGGACGTTAGAATTCATATTGTCAGAGAAACCGGCAATTTCTTTTATCTTCAATTTTGGCTTTAATAATTGATATTTCTGAACGCCAGAATATGGATTCGTTCCAAATTGTCATAATTTATAAACTCTGGCTTCTCTCATATCTTGCCAAGCTTTCACATTTTTTATGACTGAAATTTCAGCTTTCTTTTTGATAAAATGCCTATAATATTAATCTTTGTCAGTCATCATACGTTACACATGCGTGCTTTTATTGATTTCGGAATAGTTTTGTTAAAATAGTTTGATCAGAAAGAAAATTGCTTTGTCAGTTTCTCAAATGTAGGCCGTATATGGTTTAATCATTGCTTTGTATTTGGTATTGATTCTATCTTTTTTTTAAAGTTTAATTGCTAATAACAAATTAATAGTTATATCTTATATTTCTCATAGGCAGCAATACAGCAAATTTTTTATTTTTTTTTTTTTTTTTTTTTTTTTTTTTTTAAAGTTAATTTTGGCATTTTTTTAAATATTCTTTTAAGTCGTTATATTAAATTTATGACTAATTTAGTTACTTCATGACAGATGTCTCTAAGACCAACATTCGGTTAAGGCAGGATATTTCATTGATTTTAAAGACAAATTTATAGATATCAATAACTTGTTATTACCTTATGGTTTATAAGGTAATTAAATGTACAAATGCTGATATATAATGCCAGAATACAGCACTTTGAATACGATGAATGTTAATCACGTCATTACCTTACTATTATCATTATAATTATTTTCTTTTTTGAGTTGTTCAACTTGTGATCATTATATTTTTTATATAAAATGCTAGGAGAAAATGAGGGAAATCATTATTCCAACCAGTAATGATCATCTTGCATTAAACAATCGTTTCATATTTTGTTAATGCCATAAAATTGCAATAAAATGTATTTCAATAAACGCATTTCTGAAAAGAAAAATTACGCTAATTAGACTGTATTATGGCTCTACCTGGAAAAATACTGTGCTATAGTAACAAGAAATATTGTAAAATTCTATATATATATATATATGTATGCGGTATACAAATGAATCATTTGTGTACATTATATGCAGTAAATTTTTATTGATGACAAAGTATTTACAGGGGCTTCTCAATTTTATATAAAGGATAATTTTATTGCCTTGTCTGCGTATTCATAAAGCATTATCCATTTAATACTTTCAGGCATAAAACGTTTTAGTAAAGCAATAGATAAACTTATTCTGAAAATCATTAATATGGAATACAATATATCCATCACTTCTAAAAGCCACTGAATCCATGCACACATTGAATTTATTTGATGAATAAATGCCTTTGTAGTTTGTTTTACATTGATAACGTAGTTGTGGATCACAAGTACGATTTTGAATTCGAAAATTTAAAAAAAAATTGTTTTTAATTAAAACTACACTCACATGTAGTGGTTCAAGCCAAAAGTATTATTCAACTTATAATGCAAATTGGCTGATTATCATAGTCAACTTTATTATCAATGCAAATAAATACCCTTTTATATGGACATATAATATGTGTGTATAATCCTAGCAATAATGGACGACTGATAAATGGGCCAACCATTATCTATTGTTTTAGACTTAGCTTGAGTACTATAATTAAATTATGAATAATGGCATCATTAGCAACGATGATGCGGCTTACAGAGATAATTCATCGACTTTTTAAAGCTTTCGGGTGCTATTTTAGCTATTTTGTGTTTTTGTATGACGCTCAAGTCCTTAAGAGTGATACACTTTTTTTTCTGCTCATGGTTTTTATTTAATAGCTTTTTTATGCCTTGTTCAATGTCTCAGCTTCCAGAATAAATAATGACTTTCATCAGTTTTTCTAAATTAAACGTAAATTGAAGGAACGAAAGTCAAATAGGAAAAACATTTCATGCTAGATTGATTGAGTTTGAGTTTGAACTTAGGGTCCAACGAAATGGGCCAACAGTTTTTAACCTTTCCCCCTTTGATAGATGACTGCTATTTCATCATGTGACTCGCTGGATAAAGGATAAATGCCAACACCGGTTGTAACTTATAACTAATGACCGCGGAAATAGTACTTTTACAACGTGTATAAGGATAGACATGCTGTAATATAAGCTATCAATCCCGTTACAAACTTGGAATTTATACGACAAAGGAAAGAAATGCTGGAAATCATATTTACACATGTTAGTTTAGGGATCAGTTGTTGTTGACCATGTTTTTCAACCATTTTGTGTGTGCTTATGGCACACTAAACTATTCCTAATATTGTCGAGGCACCCCGGTTGAAAAGCCAAGGAATAATACCAAACCTCAATCCAGTCAGAGAAAGGGCAATTAGAATTTCATAAAATATATAACTAAAATTTCTGTATTTTCTTAAGGATTATAGCCATGTGACCAAACTGATAATCCCAACCAAACCTCATTCCAGCGACGTAAACAGAAATTTGCACCCCTTTATAAAACCTCATGCGAAATATCAGAAATTCATGAAATTCTGGGTGAAATTTCAGCATTAAAAATTGGTATAGCATATCACTAGTGGTCTGTAATTCAAATAATAACAAAATGTTTTGAAATGGTTTATTTTTTTTCGTTTTAGTGATTTGTCCATCATAACTAACGTGGAGCGACTTAAGATTTCTTAAAAATTACACTTTAAAATTAATCATCATGGCTCTTAAGGCATAGACAGTAGAACATGTCTAAATACATCCCGTGTAAATGAATAACCTCTCTAAAAGCATAAAATGTGCCGGTCCGGACTTGGTAACCCATGTATAAATGTCTAAAAGCATATTTTTTTACTGATCCTAAGAGTATGCATTTGGACAGATTCTTCTGTATGTGTATTCCATTGGCAAATTATGGGATATACCTGGTTGTCGACATAGTTATAACTATCATCACTGCAGCGAACATTTTAACTCTTTAATATTCACTTATTTGACTTTCTCGAAATTACTATAGTAAACCGAGAGAGTAATTAAAGCATGATTCATTGTTCATAGCTTGATGAAAGCATTAAGATTCAAGTGGATAGGCACTGTCAGTAAAGTTTGTTTTTTATCTTCAAATAAATTGCATCTGCTGATTTCTTCTTCTTTATCCATGAAATCAAATTTCAAAGTTTCTATCTCGATTTTTCCCTCTGTATTGAGAATTAATTTCCAGTAACATCTTTCCAACCGATGTCTTGCTTTCAATCTGAGTTTTAATTTATTTACTTATCCGTAGATTAAGACATTTCTAAGAAACGTCCACATCTTATGGAAAATGAGATTTCGATAAGTAGGATAGCGGAGTTTTCCATGGCTGTTACTAAGGAAAAGAAAGGAATTGGTATTTCGTATACCATTCCATTTTCTGTGAATTTGTTTGGTAGGGAACCAATTTTTTGGTGAAAACTAAAAGAAGAAAAGGATGACCCCTGCATGGACAGGTTGATAAATGGCTTTTTCGTAGAGGATTTTGTACGGTGTAAACACTGGCAGATGCTTTTGCTTATAAAATATTATGGGTATGTTTGCTATTCTTCCTTCGATCACCTTTATAAATCTTGATATTGAATTGGGTTTGAGATAACACCAACTCCATGCATTTTATATTGCCCCGATATTTTCAATGAAATAGCCTCGTAAACAGCTTGAGCTAGATTGCCAACGCTCCAGTATTTCTGTCAACGTTTTTTTGTTGAAAATTCTCCTATACAAGTATAGGCATTCTCGGAATGTTGTGGACATAGGATTATTATGGTTTTGTTTGGTCATTGCTCTCAATAACATCTATACACAAGGGTTGCGTTATTTTCTACTATTTTGCTAAAATAACACAAAACGTGAACTATTCAGAATTCAAGAAAGTTCAGTCATTGATACACATGTAATATGAACATTGTGCCTACCCAACTGAACCACTACACTCATTTGACTTTGATTGCCACGGAAATGAGTGTCTTCAAAACTATTGTATGTAAATGTTAAGTTGATCAGTTTTCAACATTCGATTCCTCACCTTTAAGTAAAAATAAGGAGTCCATGAGATGGAGATTATTTTTACAGTTTTCATTGCATTTAATTTTCCAATAATTCCATGAATATATAAATTATGATAGACTAGACAAATTAAAGCTTTGAATTGCGAATATTAAAGAGCACTTGGTTCCATGAAGGAATATACTATATGAGAATAATAAACATAATCAGAGTCGACATTCAAATTATTCTGCTTCCATGAACATGACAGCGGCCATACAAGCATTAATTAGAAAGAAGATCAGCTTTGGATCAGCATTTATAATGAAATAAATGATTAGATGGATCCATAATTTCGTAGAAATATATTGGGGCTAAATTAAGAGACCATTCAACTGTATAAGCAGTTAGAAAAATATTGATCTTGCAATGGAGTAATTGGTCAATACTTTGGAGCATATATATAGCCTAACTTCTTACCATAACCTACCCTAAATATAGTGGTAATACACAAGTTGTATATATGTATCTACATGTAGTACTGTGGTGATAAAAAATTAAAAATTAAATGGTTTGTTATGGTTTGTTATGGTTTGCTAGGTAAGGTGTTTGTCTTTTTGGAAGTTGGTCTGTTAGAGCATTTTTGAATTATTCACAAACAATTGTTTTTCTTAATTATTAGCAATTTTGTATGTGCGTAAACTTGTTACAGTATAGAACCTGTCTAAACGCATACGCTTGGGACCAGTGACAAATATGCTTTTAGGCAGGCTCATTTTATATACAAGAGTCCCAAGTCTGGACTGGAACATTTTATGCTTTTTGAGAGGTTATTCATTTACACAGGATGCATTTAGACAGGTTCTACTGTCCTAATTTCTCCATTATTCTCGATCCAATATAACACAATCTAAAGTCTCTTCTCACGTGCCCAAAAATCTAAAAAATTAATATCTATCCATAGAATAAATAATCAGACTTGTTTATTTTTGCCAACACGTGACAGCTTTCATATTTTATTTAAGCTTGTGTTGTCGTTTTCGTATCACGCCATATGGGTAATGCACAGCCCCTGTTTTGCATTATAACCCATAATTTTATTTATTTTGCTTCTATTTCCAAAAACACATAAACGACACATGTGGGTGTTTTACACGAATTCTTTTGATCACCATGTATCTATCGATTTCTGATCTACACTCGTGCCGGTTCCAATAAGAAATGGATTTAAATAATTAATAAGCTGCATAAGTCTGTCCATGGGCTTGAAATTGATTGCATATATATTTTGACCGCATGGTGCTTTCACTGATGATATATAAGCATTTATTTTTACTTTTGTCTTACATATTAATCAATATGAAATGCAGTCAGGCATTATTGTGCTTTTAAAGTGGGTTATTGTTAATTCCAACATAATGTATGTTATCATATGTAGGATATTCATGATTTAAGCTTAGAAGTTACTGTCTGGTTTTGTTCAAAAAAGCAGACCTGAATATATTTGATGTCACAAAAACGACGGTTAATCAATATTTCATATTAGTTTCTGGGTCATCATTGAAAGGTTGTTTTCTCTATATCGAATCGTGAAGTTTACGTGCACATAAAACGTGTATGTGCAATGTTATTTGACGTTTAACTATTTATTTTGTTTTTTAACAATTATGCACAAGATGGCGAATTATATCTAGGTCATCTGTAGAGAACATTTAGATTAAAAAAACAAAAAAAAAGATTACTTGGGAACATGACCCAATGTAATGAATATGTATGAGACACCATAATTGTATAAATAGGCAAGTTTATTATTTTTTAGGAAATGTAGTAGCTATGTTATAATTGAATTCAAACAGTAAGTAGGTACATTGAAACACTTTTAAATTATAATTTTATGTCATATACAAAACACAGTTCGGATAACATGTTTATTACAGGGTTTTATGTGTTAGCATGTTTGACTGAAGCTGTTGACAGCAGTTTTCTCACGATTTTCTCTTTGATCATTTGCTATTCTGAAAATAACCATCGATTTTCAATTTTAAAAAGTCAGGATTTGGTGCTGCAGCTCCTGATATTGAAAGTTTAATCAGGCTCTCTGACAAATGTCACCTGTAAGTCGATCTTCGTTTTTTTTTCTGTCAAAGTTAAGTCTTAGATTTTTCTTTTTGATTTTTCAAGTTTTTTCCTAAATAGGAACACGCGCAAGAGAGTTAAAGCTGTGCATCTAAATAATCAATACATAATTGCCGATGTATAAATAATGGAATCATTCCATGTGCCTGTTTCTTTTGAAATGAAAAACTACTGAAATAGATGCCATGTCTGTCTACTTATGCGAACTTATGTTCTTCTGTCATATCACAAATGGAAGCAGTGTATATATACATAGTGTCCCTCACATGCAAATGGTCCAATTAGCGCTTCTCCAACTGGTGAAAATGCAGCTCTTAAGTCAAGCATGAAATTCGCCACTTCACATTCAATTCAGCGTGAATTTCAATTACTTTTTTCCTTTCTTCGTTGTTGCTATCTACATGCTACTTCAGTCCACGTTCATATCCATGGATCTGACATTGATTTCTTGAAGACTCAAACAAACAATTTTGAACCACATCTATAGCGAGATTATTTTGCTATATACGCTCGTTGATCAGCAGTTATTGGCAGTTGTTGAAATCGGTTGGTTTACTTAAAAATAAAATAATGAAAGTATACCGTGTATATATAAAATAATTGCGATCTATATTGAAAAAGTAATATTTGATAAATTGTTAGCTATATACATTATATGACAATAAAGCATTATAAAGCATCAATATTGTTTGAATATTTAAATCAAATATTTTGTTTTCTTATTACATTTTTTTGCTAGGAGTATGATATATATAATTTATAGGCTTCCAAATTTAAATGAAAATTTATGAGCTGTACAAATATATAATTTATCATCCTACATTTACTCAATGCATGCTAAAAGACTGAAAGTATGAATATTTCAGACATGATTATATATGTAGATACGAATACATCCTCTTGGGGCTTGAAAAACGTCTAGTCTAGATTATTTGTAAATGTGAAAATTCAAACATATTCTTGAATTTACACTTGTTGTACATGCATTAGTGGAAGTCCTAAAATTTGTCGATCTTCAACTTGTTGTTGTTAGTTATTTTGAAAAAGCGATATGATATCGAAACTTCATGGCGCTTTGTTATACAAAAATGTTGGTTTAAAGCTATAATTTCACTTCCTGGAATGTCCTCAAGATGACGTTTGGCCAAACTGCTTTGCTAAAGTAACGAACCTTTGAAAGTTTTAATTAGCAATTAGTATGCTAATAACGAAGTTTTTAGTAGTAAGCTACAAATGCATATATAGCTCCATCTTTCCGATCTTCAGGTACAGCAAGTGCTTCATTAAAAATGGAAATTCAAATTTAATGAAGTTCTTTTATTTGATTTTGCAAATCTACTTTTATTTAAACAACTCAAAATGCAATAGACATCGAGTTCACTTGTTGTATTATCGCCCTTAGCTCGTTCTGTTCATAAATGCGCGTTCATTTGGGAACATTTTGGCATCAAACCAATTTAGCTGCCTGTAATGGCAGCGCTCATTATATATTTTTTTTTCCATTCTGAGTAGTCACTCTAAGATCTATTTGCGATGCCCTTGTCTACCGTACACGCATATCGAGGAGAGAAAATTCGTAATTGTATAATAATAACGGCGGTGGATCCACGCTGATGGGAAAATCACAGCTGCTGCAGCCAGTTTGGTGCAGATTGCAATAATTTGCACACACCGATATTAAAAAGCGACCCGCTTTTTAAAGTATGAAGAAAAAAACACGTTAGTTTTGTCATGTGAAAAAATGGATAAGTTACAGATGACTTTGAGCAATGCTTTTTGTGCACATTGCATGCAGTATTGTGCCATATTCCCTTATTTGCTAATATACCATTTAGCACGACGATGATACGTTCGCATACGACTATTGTTTTCTCGGTAAATACTAATTTTAACTTTTATATTCCAGAGATCTTAGTTGCCTATAGTTTTTTAAGAACATCTAAAGAACTTAGTTATTTTCACAAACTATTCAGTATAAACCATCTTGCATTTGGAAACTTTCTATTTCCAGCAGTTAGACTGAAAATGCTCAAATGAATAATGTTGGAATATTATAGGTGGAAAATTCTCGACTATTATGGATAGATAATGTTGGAATATTAAAGATGAATAATTTTGGAATATTATAGATGGATAATTTTGGAATATTATAGATGGAGAATGTTGGAATATTATAGATGGATAATGCTGGACTTGAATAGATGGACAATGCTACAATATTCTAGATGGTCAAATGCACAAATGAATAATGTTAGGAAATTATAGATGAATAACGTTGAAGTATTCTAGATGGATAATGTTGGAAAATTATAGATGGACAATGTTAGAATATTATAGATGGATAATGAATGCTACAATATGCTAGATGGTCAAATGCTCAAACGAATGATGTTGGAATATTATAGATGGATAACGTTGAAATATTAAAGATGGATAATGTTGGAATGTTATAGATGGATAATGTAGGACTATTATACATGGGTAATGTTAAAATAATATGATGCTATAGAAAAAAAAACAAAAAAACAAAATGGAACAAAAGCATGTGCAAATTTGCAGATACACCTCACACCAGTGGCGTACTAGCCATGGTGTCAAATGCCCGATATATATATATATATTTCATAAAATATAACACTGTTCTATAAAAATATCTGTAAATATACATGCATACGATGCATATATAGTGACAATAGGCAGATGCATGATATACAGAACGCCTGAAAAATGACTGGATCAACTTGAGGTCGATCTCAGATTCACAAATTAATGTTCCTTTTCATCTTATCGTCAGTTTTAATTACGAAAAACGGCACGAACTAATGGCATGTTCCCTGCCTTTATGTTGTGAAGGAGTTTTTGATTAAACCATAAAGCTGGGACACTGCTCGTACACTTTCCCCCCTAGAAAGGAAAAATCTTTAAATTATTCAGCCTTCGGTGTACGCTTCGGTAAAACATGTTGGTCGTAAATAACTCCAAACTCGCCATCCTAAATACATTGATTGGGCGGTCATTCGTTTTTTTTAAAGCAGCCATGGATTCTTGTCCTTATCATTTAGCCTTAATTTTATCCCCATGATGGGCGACCCTTCCTGCCGAAAAGGACATCGTCAACGCCGCGAGTGTTGCAGGACTGATAACGTGTACTTGATGGGCTTGCCATGTTTGATTAACACTTGACACACCATTTCAATGTAGTTTTTCTTGCAGGACAGATTGATTCCCTCAATTTTTCCCTCCGATGAGCGATCGGCTTTCGACGCGATCGTCGTCCGCGACACGTGTATTTTCGGGGGGATAAAAAATGTCCTTTTGTCGTGTCATTCCGTCACCCGTCTTATCCCGCCATGCCTTGAAAAATGAGGATGAGCTTGCCTCTGGGATGGAAATAACTCACGGTGAATCCCCTGGTTGCCACTCGCTTAAATCTCCATCCATTATCCAGTATTTCTTAGTTTGATTTCCGACACGTTCATACTTGTATGAGGAGAAAATAAGAAACGGAAAACATCATCGGGGATAAGCGAAATAAGATTGATCACGTGTTGCAATATGGCGATGACAATTTTTCGGCTGAGGAAATCTGTACGAAACAAGATTCTTCTATAGAGATTATGCAATCGACCTTAATTGGAGTGCTGTTGCTTTTGGTATGTGACAAGTCACAGCCGTTCATCAATGGGCGTTCACTGTTCATCAAAAGCTTGAGTATATATGTAGTGAGATGTGCCAAGAACTTTTCTTACTTAGTTTGAGTATGGATGGTTCATAAAGAGACCTCAAAGTGAAATTAAAGCGCTTTTGAGTGACAACTATGCGAAAAAAGGATTCTGAAAGCGGCTTACTGGCATTACAATGATCCAGTGTGACTATAGTTGACTACCTTCCTGAGAAGTCCTATAAGGTCAGCTGATGGAAAGACATAGAGGCAGAACACAAGGGAGTCAATGTCATTAACTCGTGGGGCAAGACAAAAAAGAGCCAAAGGAACAGTGATAGCCAAGGAAAAAGATAAGACTAAAATTATGGGCTTTCAGCAAAGAAAAGTATAGAACCTCACAACTAACAAGATTCGTAAATTTTACCAGAAAGTTAGAATAAAATTTCAAGGAAATATTCACTAAACTGGAGGAACAAGAAATTTCTTTGAAATTTACTCAAAAATAAAGAAACTTTCATTTCTCATACATCACTTGGAAGTCATCAGAGAATTGAGTGACTGAGTATAGTGGATCGACATGCGATACGCCTTTCAATTGCATGGGATTTCAGGGTTCGATTCCTGGTTTGACTGTCGTTGACTGTCTGCAGTCGTTTCCAAGCAAATCCATGCATACAGGCATTCTACTTGGAAGTCATTACGACATTGAGTGACTGAGCTGTAGGTGAAGTAGTGTATTGCAATCCTCCTTTCAATTGGGAGACTAGCTGGGTTCGATTCCCAGGTAGGGTAGGTTATCTTTACTGCATGTGGTTAATGCTGTTTTCCACAGTTGTTTCTCAGGTTAGTTCTAATTTAAAAAAAAACAAGCAAGCGTTGTTTATATTTTCTATTGAAACATATAGTGTAATGGAATAATTAATTGCACGAGTATTCAGTTATTTTTATGGTGATATTTCATTGTCACTTGGTATATTCCATTATTTTACGGACCCGTTTATTTGTTACATTAGGGTACACATCCGGGAAAGTATTGCCCATGAATTTTAGGAAAAAGCAAAGCTGTTCCGCCGGCTTCCAAAATCTCAAAAATCCAAAATGAAGGATTTTAGGACCTGTTCATAATATGGTGGAAGAGTTATCCTGATATTTTTGATGCTAACATCGACACAGTTTAAATTTTATCGTTGACAAAATGCCTGTCAATCATTATTTAATAAAGTTGGCGTCGCGGGAGAACCAATTAACGTTATCATCGACAATGTCGGGGGTCTTTCAAATATTGTACATATGTCACTTCAACAGTCTTTGAAATGCTCAACGCTATTCTTGAACATGTAGCCAATTTTCGTTTGCCAAACTTATCCAATATAACGTCTGTGTTGATTGCCATTATATTGTCTGACTGTGGTAATATCAGATCAAAACTAGAGTATATGGCAGGTGGTGCACGTACACCGCAAAATAACAATAAAAGCCTATTTTAAACGGATTAATTTTTTACATTATCGATTTAACTATGAAACTGACTAATTGTGTAAGTAAAGTACACCACGAATTTCCATTATATACATAGCTAATCGTTTGTTCTATTGGCCAATAACAATATCGCTGCGCACAATTTGAGCAGGGCTGTCATATCTCCTTTCCGTTTAATGAGCCATTAAGAATCTACATTTATGTAATATTTCGAAATTAAGACGATTATGGCATGTCAAATACGCTTTGACTTATACCATTATAAATGTCTAACGTCAAAGAATTATTTAATCTACATTGCCTTTTACTTGAAATTTAATTTTTATCTAGTTTGCTGATAAGAACAAGTTGGTAAGAATATGTTGATGTAACGTATTGATTTTTTTTTATTAGTACCTACTTTTCTTTCACAATTTATTTTGTGTACTAACATTCCACTCGAATGTCTGTTCTGTTTTTTTAGTTTTTTCTCTCGAGCATTGATCAGTTTTGAACGCTGCTATTGAATTTGCTTATCTGCCTGTCAGTATTTTTGAGCTGCTTATCCCCATTTTATATTTGCATAAAAAGCGGTGTTTTTTGTTTTGGTTTATCACGAGCGCATGTTTGGAAAGTCGAGCAAATTTCGTTTTTTTTTTATTATTATTTTTAACTGACAGTGTAACGTAACATCATAAAAATTCAATTTTTTTTTCCTCGCCTTTCAAACCTCCTTGTATGAATATTTTATACAAACACTGCTGCCAAAACAAATACAAAGACCCGAAAGAACCTGAAGGCATGCATGTTAGGCCCAGCATAAACTTGATAAAAAGCGTTTTTCACCGAATTTTATGCTAAAGAAATCTGGCACAACTCTGTTCAAAATCCTTGTTTTTATTATTAATAGCGAGGATGTAACTTGACCATAACACCTCCAAAATCGAATTTTCATGTTGTTTTTTTTAGAACTCAACTAGTCATTTTCATTCGAAAAACTTGTATGAAAGAAGAAACTTGTTTGTTTTTTTGGTACATTTTAGTGGAATTACACGCCTGAGGAACATAAAGAGACTTCTACTAAAATATTTTGTTCAAGTAATTAAGATTGATTAATAAAATTAGACTCTGGGGACATAGAAACAGTAAAAAAAGTTTTTATGACAGCTCGTAAACATATTTAGGATAGTTTTATGACAATCTGTAACTGTTAACTTTTGTAGAAGCCATCATAGTTTCATCACGTGCGAAAAATGTTGAACTATAGGGCTGAATTATACATGAATAATGCGTCACTATATAGTGTTCAGAAACTGAAACTAGTTGGAATTTGAACAGGGTGATGATTGTAGTACCACCTATAGTTGGCTGTAGGATGCCTATTGGATGAGGAAATAGGATTTCTGCCGTAGAGGAAATTGGCTTCCCTGTTGATAAGGCCTGCGCGTATTTTGAATAAGAAAGGAAATTTTCATCTTGGTAAGTTGCAATCAATGGAGTAAAAGGTTCGATGGTAAGCCCCTGTCAGAGGAGGAAATGGGATTTCGGTGATGATAACCCACGTAGAAAACGTGAAATTTTAGCGTGATATTGCCGAACGTTTCCTCAAATCAACTACTCGTAATTCTTTACAAATGTTGGCCAACTGTTTCCAGGGAATAATGATGGGTGAACCCCAAAAATGCGGTACATCTACACCAATTCGTAACTATATAATCATTCACTTCGCACCAGATGTTTTGTATGTTTATGGAAAATATGCGCCAGTGACTTGTTGGATGCAAAAATAGGAATTACATTTTTTTACCCTCAAGTTTCCGTTGTCATAATGCTTTTTGCCGATCGATTTTCGTTTTTTCTCCTTGTGGGCGATGATAAACTATTGACGTCTCGGATTGTAATTGGGAGGACAGGTGACCTTTGTTGACATCAAACACGGTGTTTTTTCCTTTTTAATATTTGTACGTTCGTGAACTTAATGGGTTGAGGGGGAGAAAAAAGAACTGTTTAGTCTTGGGATTTAAAGATCAGACCGAGGTCTATTACGGAGACCCTTACATCTTGTGTACACAACCGAAAAAGATTGATTTTCAGAAGCAGGTTTTATTGATGTTAAAATTTCAGTTTCCATGGCACACAGGCTGAAGACCCTTCGTCTCAAGTTCACTTTTTAGGCATATGCTACTACTATATTAGTATATGCTATAAAGGCATCCATGCTCAATAAATTCAATGCAAATGCCTTAAGAGTTAGTTAATTTCCCTATGGAAACCTCTGCTTTGGGGTTTTATGTCAAAATTGGATGAGATCTTTTAATGAGGATGTGAAGGCCGGATTCATCTTCTATTTCCTTCATCAAATTTATTTAACGTAATTTGTCGTTGAAATTGTAAAGTAAGCGAAGAACTTTGAACGAAAAACCCACATATACATTTAATATATTTAATAGCTTCAAACGTGGGATGGTTTATTACATTTCGCAAATTCAGGAAAATGGCGATTGGAATAATTGATCACATATTTGCAAAAAATATCTTCTAAAAAAGGACCTCTCGAATATCTTCAATATGGCAGCAATTATGCATTATATAATGCTTGACAACCGATTTTGCTTATAATTAAGTAACACGTTTGTTTACATGTTTCATTTAATTAACCCATATCCCAGTTTTGTAATTGCATTGATGCTAATCTGTAGCTGGCAACAATGATAAGGCGAACTTTCCTGTCAAACATAGATGTACTGCATGATTGCTGTCAAAATGCCTACTGAAAATTTGCTATGCCTAATTTAATGTCGCAAAAGAGAACATTACACTAATCTCAAAACCGAGAAATTGATATCCATGTAACAAGTTTTTTGGAGTCTTCACATGTGGTTTGCTTTTTAATTGTGAAATCAGATTTTATCTAAATGTTGTCATATTAAATATACATACTATTCGAGAGGTACTAGATTATGCCTCAGCCTTTAATTTGTCATTTCATAAGCTGTTGCTATATATATATATATATATATATATATATATATGAAAAACATGTTTAAAACATTACTGTAAGGATTTTTATCAACTTGTAAGTCAGCATTATCAACCATTTTCATATCAGTGGAGTGTTTTCCAATATCAGAGTAAATATCTCATTTAAGATATTACTGTCGATTGTAGGTAGCATTATACATATGAAAGCAATGGTATCATGCACGTTTAGTCTCTAGAAAACCATACATAGGTGAAAATGTTTCCCCAGTACATAGGATTTCATGTAATGCTCTTATCACTCGTATATAGTGGGCATGTGCACCACTTCTAATCAATTTAATTAGTTAATGGTAAAAGCTTTTCAAAACTACTTTAGCTATATACAGACAGGCTATCTGTCCTAATGGATAAAACAGATTTCACTGCAGAGTAATGAAAATTGTAAACAAATTGCTGATGTCAATGCAACTTAAGGGTGTCAAGCAGTTTTGAAAATCGGGAATTATGCTTGAAATTTATGATAAAATCAATTTATGCTTCAATTTCCCACCCAAGTCTGGAAATTTCCATTTATGGAAAAATCGCTAAAAACAACTTTAAAAAAATATTTTTTTTAAAACTTTTGAAAAATATTTTGGTAATTGGTATTAAGAGTGGCGTTTGGAAATATTACTGGATTTACTGAAAACCCTAAACTTCTGAAACACTTCCTGATTTAGTTCGTTTTTATTACTAGATAGTCGCCATCTAGTCAATGAACCCTAAAACTGGGACGTTTCAATAATTATAATACACCAGATTGTTCTTTTAAGATATGGTCTATATATTAACGAAAAATGTAGAATAAGAGCAAGATGCGTTTTTTTCAAAATTATGAAATTTAACGATAAAATATTAGATACAACCCCATTTATTTAAAAATTAACTTTAACCCATTTAAAATGTTGACATTTTGAAAAGTACTTGTGATTTCTTACGATTTGACATTTCGGAATTTCATTTAAAAGTATTTCAACTTTTCCTTTTTTTTATAGTATAAGATTAAGTAAACTGGAGAAAAGTGTGTCATTTTAATATCCCAAAGATCCCTAAGTTTGCCTGATGACTACAGTCTGTAGTTTTGTTTTTATGATCTTCCTCACTAATTTGTAACATTAAATTTGATAAGACAATACATATGTGAATCATGTCTAAAATCTTGGTCTTAAGACTAGATGACTTCCTTAACTGCAACGATTACTTAATTGCACATCAGGCGGGTGAATTGCACGTGTATGTTTTTTGTTCGTAAAATGTAATTGAGGATAAAAATCTTACCTTTGTAATTCCGTTGGCGTTGCCATACAACTGTATCATGGATCTAGTTAAGTCTGTATAATGCCCAAATCCAACTTACAGTAATCCCTGACACGTACGTTCCTGTTGTTAGTTTGCAAAAATGACATTGCTTCCATGTTTACAGCGTTAAAAGCGAACGTTTAATACTAATTACATAAACGGAAAAGAAGTAGTTTATAAACACATATGTATGAGCATGCACATGTATAATTAACTGTTAAAGTTGCCTACGTGCCTGATGCAAATCTGCTTTTGATATAGTGTCCACTAATCTGGAAATGTTAAAATTTAAAAAGTTGTCTTTTTAATTGGAGGATTTTATTATACAATTTTTATTTTAATAGTTTCTGATAAACTTGTTGAAAATTGTAATTGTACATATATTTTAATAAGCAGATAAAGAATAGGGATAGCTCATTCATGTAATAAAACTGTACAATGTGAGTCATAAAAAAGTAGAACCCAATAAAAAAAAAATTACAACTTCGTGAAAAATGCTTCGATTTAAATGAAATTTGGCACTTATGCACTTATAACAATAGTGTAGGAACAAAAATGAATTATAAAATGTGCTAAAATGTTCTCCGGTGGCCTTTATACAAACCCGGAGTCTAACGCGCCATTCTTTGATTGACGAATCGATTATTCGCAAGCCGAGTTCAATCCAAGTTTTCTTAATTCGTAGTTTTAAGTTTTCGGCATTATTAATCTTAGTAGTACACTGGATTAAAGTATGGTCTGTTTGGTGGCCAGTGATTGGGTTCAATGAACTGTGGTGTCCCCCATTGCAACAGTTCAACTGTTTCTCAAGCACAGTGAGCGGGCATAAATCTTGTTGAAAAATGAAAAAATCCGAGATGTCGCATGTCTGGAAGACAATTTTTGTTTCTACACTATTGTTCTACGTAATTACCAAATTTCATTTAAATCGAAGCATTTTTCACGAAGTTGTGATTTTTTTATTGGGTTCTACATTTTTATGACTCACATTTTCTTAATTGGATTTGTTTAATAACTATCTTTACCGTGTATTACCTATGCTATATATCACCATTAGCAATCCATAAATTATAAATTGAACAAAATCCATGATATAATTAAGTAATTTAGAGAAAAAATAAATTATACAACACCCTGCATGCATAAGCTTATTTAGATCATTTTTTCCTGGCTTCTTGGTTTCAATCAAAAACTCTTTGTGCGTCAATGGGCTTGCTGCCAAACTTCGCTTCCAGCTGTTTTATCTTGCTTATAAAAAAAAGTTATGCATTTTTCCTCTTATAACAGTGTTACCTTTATGGTTTTTAATATGTTTCCCTTTTTTGTTTTGTTATCAGATATATAGAAAGGATGGTTTGGAGGTTTGCACTCGAATCTGTCATAAATTCTCCACCGGTTGCTTGCATTTCCTACACGTATCATAATAAATGAATGATGACGCGCACGTTGGGTCCATGAAACTTTTTTTTACAGAAGCTCAACTCGTAAATGTGAAAAAAAAAGAAGAGATTGTCTCCTTAATGCACGCCTGAAACAAAAGCAATTAAATAATGTCATGAATTCCCCAAAGGCATTGCATCGTAACATTATTTATATTAATCACGGTTACTCTGTCAAAGGAAAAAATGTTATGTATGGGGTACAAGTTGTAGCTGTTTGCTTGACTTGAAAACTTTTGTAATTTGAAAAAGGAAACTCGAATTTTTTTAAATCCTTGCTGATGTAGTGATAGTATAGTGATCATAAAAAAAGCATTTAACGATCATTACATTTTTTTTCATTTAAAATCATCCATCATTTCATCATTATATGAAATAGCATGTATCAAGTTCTGTACTTTCTAGGAAACAAGCTCTTTACTCGTATTTTTTTATGTGGTTTATTTATAATTATGTAGTGTTGTGGTTTGTTATTATATTCCAAGAAAAGATATATGACCCATGCGCTGCTTCAATATTTACCATTCTTTAAAAAATATTCCCGAGAAGCACTAGACTTGGGGTATTAAAAATTATAATTGTGTTTTCTTGTTTTTGGGTATATTTTGTGAATTCTTAAAACAAGGTATCTGACAAAAATAACAGCTGCAAGAAAATTCAAAGGAATGGTTTTTTTTCATCGTCAATTTGTAGGATGACTATACGAAAGAGCAACACAGACTTATTTGTTATTCATTGTTTTGCAAAACAAATAAGAGTCTGGATGCTGTTATAAATTTGTCTAACTAAACAAATAAAATACGAATTAAAAAAAAAAGATTTGTGTTATTTAACAAGTTTTGATCCCAAGCAGATTAAAAAACGAATTTTTCCAGATAGTTTCAACACAAAAGGAAAAATAACAACTAATTATGCATAAGTATTATATATTGCTAACAACAGAACCATTTAATAGAAATTAAATATATCTTAACTCAATTCTTGAATAAATGTCGGATGATATTTTCAAAATCATGGTGTTGTATTCCGTTGTTCTTCACGTCCAAAACCAATATGTTGCAATATTTCTTTATAACACATTGTTTTCAAAACAAACATGTTTCAAAATGGACATATGGCCATATAAAAAGTTAGATATTATATCCCGTTGGCGGTATTTTTCCACTCAATTTTTTTATTCCCATTACACGGATAGTTATCCGTATTACTTAGTCCTATATATATATATATGTATCGTGCACGCATTTGGTCTTTGTGATCATGCGGTCAAAACTAAGTAAGTAGTCTTGGTAATTTCACCCCTGATTGAAACCTAATTCCTACATTATAAAGCTATCCCCATCCATCAAAACAGACAAAAGATGAGATCCAAAGAAACTCGCGTCCATTACCTCGATAGGGGCCCTTGGGGGAATCTTGCCATTTCACATACAACAGCACGAATCCACTATTCGGAAAACAAGTCGCATTTTTGGAATCATATTTGATTTTTTTTCTCCAACTACAGAGTGGCCCAAATTTATAAAAAAATAAGTTAAGGATTAGTTATTATAGAGTCAAATATTAACTGCATGGTTACTGAAATGGTGAACATATTCGTAATAGTTATTGCACATGCATGGAACAATATTTTTCAATTACAATTTATTATAATAAGTTATTCACTAACATCTTATTTTTTTTCTTTATAGGTAAGTTATTGTTGAAAATATTTTTGTTGATGTCTTGGTTTCACCGTTATTTGCTGTAAGATTTTGGTAAGTGACAATGTTGATACATTCCATGTCTTTAATTGGATGTTCCATATTTAAATTAGAATTGGATTGTTTAGATCGTCAAGCTCGCAATCCAATTTAGATATTTCAGTTTGTAATTTGAAAGTTGTAATATCGTAGATTTTCATTACGGTCTTAGACAATGAAAATCTGATCTTCTCATCCCACACAAATGTGTTTGGACAAATCAGTGAACCATAATATTTAATTGGTCACTTCATAATATCCATAGTGCAGTTATACAATGTACAATGACTGGAAATGGACTGAACAATAGCCACCATAACGCGTGATTTCCCTGTTGGAGAAGAATTTCTCTTATGATATTGACTGTATATATGGTGGTAGTGCAAAGACATTTTTTTTGTCAGAATGTTTAGACTTTACTTATTAGTTCTGGACATCAGGGCTTGACCACACACACGCAAGTGGGAAAAGCCATCCATTACTGGCACGCGTTCTTGTCGCCATTATTTTCCTATTGGAATTTGATCAATGCAATTAATTTTAAAAATGTCTTCCCACATGTCATCCGGCCACCAATAACACCTCGTTAATGGGCAAGCCCCAATATGGCCAAATTAGGATTTCTCATTGATTTCCCTCATCGCCTCGGATATTTCATTTCTGGACGGTCGTCATGACACCGAAATCAATTGTTTCATCCACAAGCCCCTTGTTTCGGGAGGTTCAATTTGCTCGAAGCTGGAATTAAGAGCGGCCTGTTAGTGTAAGGGCAACATGTTATTGTTAGAATTTCACAAGTGTTTGCATTGCTCGTTGCACCAAGAAGATGAAAACAAGAGCAACATAGAAGAAAAAAATGAAAAGAGTTGGGTTATAGGGGCGGTGGACCAACTGTCTTCTGCCTCTGGAGAGCCATGCATGAATGTCCCTCGGCAACGCTTATTCAACGGCCTCCGAATAATCTAATCTGGAAAACTCGGATTTTCAATTCGCGGAAGTTTGGTCTAGAATGCCTTTCTTTATTCCTTCAATCCTTGCTTTTGCTGAACCGTGCAGTTTTGCTTTCTTTTTGCGTTTTCGGGTGTGTCAGCCCTGTAGGAAGAGAAACCCAGATTCCAAGGCGTTCGTTTTCTAAGAAAGCGGATTTGGTATTCACGCTGTCAGTTTTTGGAGGATCCTCATTGAACGAATAGGCTTTCATCGCTTGAAAGGGAATGAAATTTCAAACGATTTACTATTTCATCACCAGGGCAGTGAAATACGGGCCCTTAGATCTAGTTTTTATTTACTCGAGTTTTTTTTTTTCTGGAAATCACGAGAGTGCAGATTTTTTATCTAACTCTCGAGGATCTGAAAAATTGATCAATGACAAAAAATGACTTGGTAAATAAAACTATCTTAAAACATGATGAGATTTTTGTTCACGAACAATATGACAAATAGACGATTCGATTGAACGACATGTTTTGTCCTTTTTTTCTGGATTAAAGATATAAACACAAAACATGAGTCTTACATTCAAGTTTGTTAAATGCATTCATGCATGAGTATAAATACCCGTATTTTATTTCATGTTTAAGTTTGGTGAAATTGATACACCATGTTGTTGTTTTTAGTTTCTTAAAAATATATAACATGTTTTATTTTACCTTAAATGATCAGAGCATCTTTTGTTATTTTTGTTTTGTTTGATTTATTAAGATAATGCATGTTATTTTAAGTTTAAAATGTTGGAAAATAGATTTATTTCGTTGACAATTTGAAATTGAACATTTTTAATTTGCAGTTTTAGGGTAGGATTCATGTTCTACAAATTGTTTCCACAAATTCTAATAGATGAAGTGTCTCAAATTAGTCTGAATATATATATAATTTTTAACATATGAAAGTTACACATTTTAATTACACCAGGTTGTTGTTTTTAGTTTCTTAAAATGATCTGAGCATCTTTTGTTATTTTGTTTAGTCTGATTTATTAAGATAATGCATGCTATTTTAAGTTTAAAATGTTGGAAAATAGATTAATTTCGTTGACAATTTGAAATTGACAATTTTTGATTTGCAGTTTTAGGGTAGGACTCATGTTCTACAAATTGTTTCCACAAATTCTAATAGATGAAGTGTCTCAAATTAGTCTGAATATATATATATATATATATATATATAATTTTTAACATATGAAAGTTACACATTTTAATTCATGTGCAAATAATAATATAAATTGAATTCATTTTGGATCACCAATGAAAGTCGGGGGATTTCGTTGTGTGATATGTGCTTAAAACCCGAGGTTGTACCTGATAAGATAATTTTGACTTGTCGTATATGTCATACACTGTATAAAAGTTAAGCTATATTTGGAAAAAGCGAAGCGCATAAGCCTTGATCGGTATTATAGCTTTGGACATCAAAAACTGCTCATGACACTAATAATGGAAGTCCAATGTCATGGTTTCCCATATAAATATATATTTAACAAGGCCTGTCAGAAATGTAAAGAGTGCATGCACACGTTATCCACAAACCTATACAAGCTTAAGCTTATTTTTTGTAATACGCACTAGTTTTAGCAACGAAAATATGTGTTCAGCTAAATATTTCAGAAACTGTAAGTGAATATCTGACCAATGATCCTGAAGCTCACTTTTGTGCAATTCCGTGCTTGACAGGGTGAACAAATAAAGCTGTTGTTTTACAAAATCTTAAAAAAAATTACTCACTACTTGATTAAAATACTGATCTACAGTATACGAACAACGTGACACAATGAAATATTCTTCATTTCATTCAATGATCATTCAAGATGGAGGCTTTGCGATTGCATCATTGACATCCTGAGTATATCCTGAATACGATGTCATTATTAATGACAAGCCATTGTCATGTGCAATGAGTTGATATCATATAGGCATAGATATTTGATAACAAAGCATCGGAAAACAAAAGCTGTTTGAGAAATGTTTGTTTTGACTCGTGCCTTTGATCTTTTTTTTGTGTTTTGTTCCTAACGTAAATGTATATATGTGTCCCTTCATCGAGCGCCTTTGGTGATAATGTTTCAATATTAACATTTCGGCGTGTTCATTACGAGATGATAGCTGAAAATAAAGCTAAGTAATAATGGCAAAACGACAGCTTCTTCCTACGAAATAATTGTCAGTTTGTCCATTTGCGCCTAATGAAAATCCCCAAATTGACACGTTATAGTACGTGATTATAATCTGTGTTTTCTGCCAGCTTTGATTCGCACCGATTTTAATCACAAGATTTTGCTAAATATTAAACAGCATGATCAAGTTTTGCTCTGTAAATGAAAACAACATAAAAAGTTGTCTACGAAACGAGACAAAATTGATAATGAAACTGCACAATGTATATTAAGTTAATAAAATAAGCAAAACGTGCATCGGGTCTGTTCTCCTTTTGCGTCATTCATTATCTACCGTGCTTTTAAAAAAAAGTTGCATATTGTTTCAAGTATAAAAAATAAGTTAAGTAATGCATCCGTTATAATATATTTTCATTTCAGAACTTCATAATGAAATTACTCGGATTATTTCTATAACAGAATTACTTGTCTCTGATATAAAATTTCCTAGTTTACGCTATAAACTGAATATACGCTCGTATACATGTTCCCGCACAAGAAAAAACATTTACGAAAACTGATAATATCGTACACTTAAAGCAAAAACACTTAACAGGAGTGATTTTTGTAATTTTAACATTGGTAATAGAGAACATTCTGGATAATGGTACCACTTGATGTTATGATCAAACACATTTGAGGACCAAATCACCAAGAATACGGATATTGGGACCAATCTCATTATAGGACCAAAATTTCATCATTCATTCACTCTTAGAAATAATTGTAAAAATGAGTATTTTGAAACACCCATTGTTCTTAAAATGTTGAGTTTTTAGCTGTTGTTGTTAGGTGTTTAAAAATACTTATTGTTGTCTTCAAGACCAAAGAGAGGTGTTTTAAATATTTAAATTGTTTAAAGGTTTTTAAGTTGGCGGATCATGTATAGGTGGCACCACTATCACTATTGAAAATTTGAAAAGGATACTCTGTCCTGTCCACTAGTCACTGCTTTCATAAACAAATGATATCATCAAGTACAGCAGTTATAATATAAGCAGTCATATCATAAAAAAAGAAATTCCAGGAATTTACATTTAATAACAGAATTTTGAAGATGAGCAAAATAATGTTCTTCATGCTTTAGCATATCCTACCTATTTGAGGGTATTAAAATTCCTTTATTGTTAACATCATTTTATGCAGTACATTTAAGTACTGTAAAATACTTCATTGATATATTTAATTGTCTTAATAAGCAACAGATTTAAGGCGCCACAGAACACTTTTTTTCTGGTGCTGCATTTAAAAGGTGCCACAGAACACAATTCAAGTTTGTTCATTTAAGGTATCATAAAACACGTTTTCCAAAAAGAAGCTTGATGAAACCGTTAAGGACGTAGTATTTGTGACAAGTCTAAACACCTTTTTTGGTTTTACAAAGCACCATTTTTATTTAGAGTGGAGTATGGTTCGCTTCTCTAGAATTCCCCTTACGGTTGCGCTCTGGGAAAACTGCTAAATTATCCGCTTGATGCGCAGCTGACGCCTAGCTCCCTCTCTTCCCCGATAATATTTTTCCAAAAATGTTGGCAGTTTAGAAAATGAGGTGAAAGGGTTAATAGTTATGGCGCCGTTGATGGGAGTCGGGATCTCATAAAGGAAACGGGTTTGAAATGGCGACGCCCATTGTAAGAGACGCAAGAGCCTCAGTACTATAGGGAGCGTCGTTGGTCATTTGAGCATTGCGGGTCAAGCGAGGAGGAAATAGACCCGTTTTTTTTTTTTATTCCATACTTTTGGTCGTCGATCGTTTTCGAAGTTTCATTCGTTCTGCTGGCGTTCGGCTTTGGAAAAGTGCCAACTCCGGCACGATGGACCTATCTGCTTAGTCAACTGACCCCTCAGTGTTGTCCAATGAAGCTAGAAATCGAAGGTATCCCCCTCGGAGACCAAATGACCACATTTGGGCGCAGTTATATATCGTTAGTCCCCAAATGGAGTGGGTAGGCTGGTGAAATGCGAGGAAGGTGGGTTGCCATTAACGCGATGGCCGCTGTCTTTTATATCGTGGCGATGGCTATTTTATGGCCATTTCACATATTCCACCCAAAGAGGGATCAATTCGCCTTTGTGGGCTTTTATCCCAAAGAGGAAATTGCGAGGCGTCTTCCATTTATCTCCTCCAAGATGCATTCGCGTATAAGGCGAAGTGATGATGGTCGAATGCTTTATGGACGGCCCTATTGAAATGGGCGTCAAGTGACAGGTGCCGCCGATTGCCACAGAAATGTTTATTAAACGAAAATTCAACGCAATAAGGCTCATTGATTCGTTATTGCTACTGAATTTTCATCATTGTCATCATTTTCGCCCATTGGTTCACCAATTCATTCCATTTGGTCAATATACTGTTCCAAGTGGACGGTCTTTGCAGATTTCACTGCACCAATCCCCTACCACGTCATCCATGCCCATACTTGGGGGAATTTCCCTCCTCTGTTTATCTTAGTTACTATGCCAAAGACCAAGGTCTTTATCTTATGGACATTGTCTTGTCTACTGATGTGTCCAATCAGTTGAAGCTTCCACTGGATATAGAATTCAGTGTTGCCTTTACACGCTAATCTGGGCTGATTACTTGGCTTTTTTTCAAATTTTCTCAATTCCAAACTAGTTCTGGAGATGCCTATTGTTCTCTTTTAATACATGTCATTGTTGTTTTTGTGGTAGGTCTGGTGAAATTCAAAAACGCCATTTTCGTAACATGCCAGCATCCCACATGTTTGTAAAATTCAACGTTATTCAACATTAGTTTTCTATTCGATAATTCAGATTCTATTCAAATATATGGTTGTCCATTAAACAATTGACTGTCATTGTTTGCTATTCAATACCGTCAGTGCACAATATAATAATTCTGCATTCCATTAAACGATTGGAATTGCAATAGGTTGGGTTGGTGCTCTTAATGATAAAATGTTTACTTAACTCTAAGCCGCTGTTGAGATTGGCTTATTGTACTTAGGTAAATGAAAATTTGCAACCCACGTCCATTCTGTTCAGTTTCATTTCCTTGAACTACGAGGGTTTAGGACGTAGAATTAATGAGAGAGTTTCATTATTAACATTTCTAAGAAATAAACGAGCCCCAAATGAATGTGTTATTTGACGAGCAATTCTGTGGTGGATAAATATAACTCTTGAATGAAATAGCAATTGTCGTAAATATGGGAGGAAATGTTCAGGAACATCGTATATTAGACCAAACTCGCGATTATGTATAGTTTTTATTACTTTCAGATGACCCCTGACTTTAAGAGAATAAAATATGTTTTTGACAACTTTTGGCAGGTATTGGAAGTTTGGAAATGGGCATTGCAGAATTGTTTTAATCATCTATTTTTTGTTACTACTATGTACTATGATAAAATTAGCCTAGAAGAGCGCAATACTGAATAATATGTACTATATATATTTTTGGACACCAGGTTTTACAAATTGGTCCAATTTACTTGTAAGCATCTCGTTTGAGATTTTGGCTGCCTTTATACATGAAATAACGTTTGGACCTATAAAAAATGGATGCACGCTGATCCTTGAAATCGATCATTACTTTTCTACAAGCTTTTCCATATTGAATTTTCCGGATTTCATCATGCAAAAATGATGCCATCCTCTTGGCGAAATTATTCATTTATGCTCCAGTGGCGCTCTAGCCCTAGATTGCGGTTTTCAGCTTCATTGTCTTTACAAAAAAGTAATAACGAGATTTTGAGTTAGTGCATGAACCTCGTAAAATTTATCGAAAGCGCCGTTAAGCTTAAAAAGAAAATGTCTTGAAAAAACCCCAGGAGAATCAGCTTTAGTCGGTCAGCAGTTTTAAGAAAAAATGGAATCTGACTGGGTATTAAGAATTTTACAGTCCACATTTCGGAAATTTTTCGAAATAAAAACAGATTAAACTGTATTTATGGAATGTACTTTAAACCATTTTTTTTCATTTATTAATGCATGAGGGCAATACATGTTTTATGCAATTTTGGGTTAGTCAAGAGTAGGTGTTTTGAATAACAGATGATAGTTTATTCCATTTCTTTAACTTCATGTTTATCCCATGACTGATTCGTTGAATTTTGATTATAAATTATCGTATGAACGTATTCTTTGGACATATTTTGTAGTCATCATCCAAATTCTCAAAATGTTGTTTTCCAAAGAGAAAACTATTATGTTATTGAAGCTAATCTAATTTTTGAACCACAAGGGAGGAAAATGTGATGACGGCATTTTTGGTCTTTGTAAAATTAATGAACTGAATCAAAATACCTAAGTATGTAATTTTCATTTTTTTAATTTCTCAAGGGAGTAGAGAGTCAAAGTTTTTAAAAACAAGTAGAGCTATTTGTAGTCATGTTCGGTTTGTGGTTTTTATCGCAAGTCATGCACAGAATAATTGGTATTAAAAATATGGCGGAAAACAGAATTCTAGAATATTTTACCTCCCTTTCCAAATCTACAGTGGGTTGTTTCATAAAATAATTATTGGTAAAAACAATTGAATTTCCATAAAACAGATAATAACTTTTAAAACTATTAATCGACTCTTATACTTGGTAGCAGAACTATAAATTTATGAGTATGTATTACGAAAAACTGCATTTTAGGAACAACCTTCATCGGATTTACCATATGGACTAGTATAGTGCTGATATAAAGTAACGATTGTGGTATTATTTTCTAGAAAGGACGTTGGTAAGGACATACTATAAGAAATGACATTGCCATGGGATATAGATGTGTAAGTTTGGATGTGATCCTCCAACAAAGTGGATGAACATTGTAATAGACTCCTTGTCGATTTTGATACCAATCTTTCATACTGTAACTTATATCCAGACCAAAAAGGATAAGGTTAGATGGCCTATGTAAGGAGGCCAGACCACCTCTTTGAACATTTCTGTCAACGCTTTTTCTTCTTTCTATTTCGCGAATATCAATAGAAAGCAGATGCTAATGGCGTCTGGAAAGTTCTTCTCTGCATCCAAAGGCATCCACGACGTGCACTAAATTTCAACTGTCTTATGCTCGTATCAGATAAAATTTTATAAAGTGGCCAATAAACGTTATTTGGTATTCATTTTGTTGTCTTGTAAGTGTATGGTTGAAGTGTAGCGAAGGGCTTTTGCAAGATATTGAATGTGTGGTCAGAGTTATAAAACTGGCAGTTTCATCTCTGCAACGTTTTTATTTATTTCATTTTTGTTGCCATCCGTTTGAACATCGTAGTTTACGACAGTGCGCGGCATAAAAGGTCTTTATTCTGATGTAAATTCACTTATTTTTTATCCTACTCTTTTCAACATGGAGGGCCTCTCTCTACAGCGCTGAAAAATTGACCTGCATTTTGAGATGGCATTGCCTTAGGTGTTTGATGGAGATGGAACTTAAATTAAAATAGAATATGCCCCTACAACATGTCCTTTTTTGTGGTATAAAATGGTATTTTACCCCTTATACTGTAGAAACGAAATAAAACATATAAAAAGAAGTTATATCAAATTGTCAAACTGAATTCTATAGTTGATGACATGACTTCATGTAGCAATTTTTTTTTGGATTACTATTTGCACAAATTTAATTCCATTGGGTGTTGTTATATTTTGATGTTGTATTCTATATTTATTGTTTCAAAAATTTTTTTTTTGATTTCTTTCTTGTAATCTGATTAGTGTTTTTTTCACTTTTCCAACAAACATTTTTGTTTGTTCTAAAACCAAAGCAAACATCTCTTTCGAACTTGCCATATTTCTCTAAAAATGACAAAGTTGCCATTGCATGCGCCCTGTTAAATATTGGAGCTTAATTGCCTGACTTGTCCATCACCTTGTCCCTTTCATATTTCAAAGGGTGATCTTCCGGTTCGTTAGCGTGCATGTATTTCTTGACATAACAACACACGTTAGGCGAAATAATTTCTCAGTATGTGTTCTGATAAATTCGTAATTGAGATGCATACTTTGTAATCATGTGCGTGCAGCTCATTTAGTTGTGGTCGTTTTATTCGAATAGCAAATAACAATATATGTGCAGGAATTAATGTTTGAACATTCAATGTTGTGAACGAATTAACATGTCTTTGTTTGGCATACAAATGCAATACCCGGGCAACACTTTGTATTGGTGAGAAATGATTGTTTCGTGTCCAAGCACCCACTTTGTTGATGTCTTGTTTTGTCACTTGACTTCCCGAATGTTTTTAATTTATGCCTTTGTTAGGCTAATCTTTGTAAAAAAAAAGATAAATAAGCGAATGGAAACAAGAAAAAGCCAAGAGATTGATGTTCGTGATAACTTCGATTTCGTCAGTTTATTTCCATCAAAGTCCACAGTTTCAAATAAGATGTCCTTTTTGGTTTCTCGGCTTAAATTTTCAATACTGATTTTTTTTTCTGTCGTTTTCGGTTATTTTTTGTCCTGCAAAAGACAAGCCCGTCACTCTTATTTATGCATCAGTGCCAACCTGATTGATATTGGCTGGGGAGTCTCTACAGAAAACAAAATCCATAAAACTTCGGACATGGAGCCTGTTTATTTTTTCTCCAGAAACGTATTCTGCCCAGATTTTCAATGAAAAATGAATCAAAATACTGGCATGTAAAAGGGGCTTTCAGTCATGGCTACACGGAAAAATCCTCACATGGGAATTCTGTTAGACATTGGTAATTTTTCTAAGTTGCATTAATCATCGACTAGATTTAAGCGAGATAATTTATCATTAATACAGTAGTATTATTTGAGCACAAACTTTAGAAAAATCTGTATACGAAAGAAATGATAGAAAAGTAGCACGAGTCTGGAATATTTACAATTGTTTCACAAGTTTCGGTAAATCGGTTCTGGTGATTCGACTATTTTAATCACAAGCTTATATTCTAATTCTCCAAAGTTTTAAAAGTTTTCACGGATTTATTTCCAAATAATCCTTATCTTTGGTTGAGCTATTTTCACCGAATTTGAATAACACTACAATTTGCTTTGCAAAACAACTTATCACCTCTTTAAACTTTTGGCGTAATATTATTTCAAGCTTACGATTTAGACTTATTATTCAATGCGAATTCCATATATGAAATTGACTGTTGATTTGAATTCAAATTTAACTCTCTTATGTGGTGCCATAGCATTTCCACACGTGTACAGCTATGGATGAATAAGCATTGCGTAGCATTAATTGGGCCACTAGGCAGTAGTTAATAAAGCTGAATTAATGCTGTTCCAAGTCTAATTTAATCGCCTTATATAATATGGAACCTCTAAAGAATTTAGAAGGATACTTTTCTCACATTTTTGTTTTAAAAAGTTCAGTTACATGTGTATATATATAACAATTTATTTATATTTGCACAGTATGTATATTATTGTTGGCACCTTGTTGTGTAAATCTGCTTTGTTACTCCGGTCACACTTTAAACAAAGTCATCAGGAAAATTTAAGACAGCGCCTTTGCCATCGTCAATGGTTTTGGCAAGGTCTCACGTTGAATTTCTGTTCATGTTAGGGCTTTTAACGAAGAAAAATGTAGCAATTTCTAAAGGTTATCTGTGGAAAAGACTCATGGGGGATTTAAATGCATGCCGTAAAGCCGATTTGATGCATTCGTAGTATATTATTGGACATATTGAGCATGTTAGGTTACCATCCTCTTTAAATTGTAAAATAGTATTTTGGTGCCCATTCCAAAAGGCATGTTTTCATTTGCTTACCGTGGCTTTACTTTTTTCATCCCCAATTAAGAAAATTAATCAAGAATCTTAATTCGGTTTTTCTTTCGCCACTAATGGCAAACTCGCTAAAGTAACAAAAGCAAAGTAGGCTATTAAATTCAATTCAATTAAACGCAAGAATTGCCTTCAACATGGAGTGGAGGATACACACAACGGTGGTGTGCAGTTTTACCCCCTCATTTATTATAGCATTGCTAATTGGAAAGATGCTTCGTCATCCATACATTCCTAGGTTCATTTGTTGTTCGTTAATACGTCTGTGTTTTTGCTTCATTGTTTGAAATTTAGTGGAAAAATAATGCGAAGCTACCGATGGAAAAAAAAAAAATAAAAGCTCGCCTTTGCTTTTATCTCATGCTTTCATCTGTACTTAATAATACCCTTTTTTCCCTCAAGACTGGAACAATACGATTTTCTCCTCTTTTCTGCTCTCGTTTGTATTTTTACGCCATATTTTTGCGATGAGGGAATTGAGAAGTTGCTTTTAGACTTTGAAAGCTAGGGCATTACAAATGCGAAATTGAATAGAAGTAGAGCATTAAATAACATGGAAATTACATCAATTTTCAATTACCTCGAGTGTCTTAAGGATCGACGCCGTAAGTAGCCAAACAGCTTAAGATATTTACTTTAAAAAAAAAAAGTTGGAAACTTTGCCTTTAATGATGGATAAACATCCACTGTACGTGAAGTACTGTTGTCGAATTGCTATAATGAATATAATAGACTTGACTAAGTGATAGTGCTGTCTATTTATAACAGTAGACCCCCTCTTATCTTTTTTTTTAGTTGGGACTGGAGATTGGTTGCTTTAGAGACGGTTAATCGGAATTTTAAAAAACATAATATTAATAAAATTCACTTAATAACATATTTTGTTCATTATTTACGTATATACTAATGTGTACCTTAGGCAATACCAAACAATGTTGTCTAAACAATGACAATAGTTTAGAGAAAAGGGTCAAATGTTATCCCTTGAGATGGTAAATTTCATGAAATTTTTGTTCTGTTCATTCACTTTTTTAAAAGTGATTGTGTCCTTAGAATCGAAGGAAAATTCAATGGTCGATTAAGTAGTTGACCATTGTAATACCTACCAAAAATAGTGCTTTCTAAACAATGGCGTTGAGGTTGTGATTTTCATGGAATTTTCGTTCAAGGTTTGTTCAATTTTTCAATATCCTTAGAATCCAATGAAAATTGAATAGGTAATGAGTAGTTGTCCAAGGTAATTATGTTGTGGGTTTAAAGCAGAGGTTCAAATGTCATAACTTGAGACGGTGAATTTCATAAAATTTTTGTTCTGGTAATTATATCCTTCAGATATTTACATTTACAAATTACCATGTATACACGTGTAATTATACATATATAACCATGCAAAGAATTATTTCGAGCACAAATAATCATACATGTCCAGATGTGTCCCAATTTCTGGTCTATCCATATGCATGTGTAGCAAAAGTGTATGCTCATACATTGCCCATATGTATGATTTTTCCACCTGTTACCTATGCATATCGTGGAAACATTATGGGGCAAACATTTTAGGTCACTTGATCCTGGACTTTCATCAGTAAATGACAAAATGTGCATATGGCACTTTTCAGAGACATACTTTTTTGTGTTTACTTTCCATTGGTTGATTAATGGTAATCGCTACCTTTCGGATTTTCGTTAGGAAGTTTCCCCTAAGGATTTTAATAGTTACGTACCGCCCTGGGGCCTCTGTTCGTTCTGGGTTTCAGCACCATAGATTGCACTAAATTTAATAATGATACGTCGTAAGCTACTTTTCATTTAATCGTGTTAGTCTAGATATGCGGGGATGTAACTATCACGAGTATCATTGTAGCAAATTGGATTATGAAATTGGCCACAGGAATCAATGCCGTCTTTGTTGTGTGTCTGAAACATCCCGTGCATAATCCCATACACACGAATTTCTTTGAAATTGACACTTGCAGGCCTATCTACTTTCTCTATTTGCCATTAATTGGATTAGCCTTTCAATTCCCTGTGAGAATGCTGGAGAGTTAACATTGAAACTAACAGCTTTGGATTATTGTTGCGAGACATGCGTTAAAAATCTCACCTTTCTTGACTCCTGACGATGTTTAGGACCGATTTGAAGTTTGCAACGTTTCATTCCTTTTTCTATTGTCTCCAAAGATATTCGTATGATGGATGACAAGCGTATTACAAGCATTACATGTTTTGCATTTTGAGACTCCAGGACACGTTATGTAAAATTTGATTGCAGTTTATCTCTGTGCAAAATATGCGTGGAATAAATTTGTTCGTTTGTAAACATGGAAATGTCGGGCGTTAGTATTATTTAAACACGACAAATTTATTCATTTTTAGGGATTGAACTCGTGTATCCTATCTCTCAGTCAATTTCCTAACATCACTCTTAATATATATTCAAATTCTTGCACGTAATGTTTGCAGTGCAGTGATCCTCGTTTGACAGCGAAGGATATTTCACCTTACTTCGCAATACCTTTTATGCATAAAGATAATTTAGCAGAATATTAATGTCGGAATGTAAAATCTGCCCCTATAAATCTTTCTTATGTCTTCTGTAAATGCCGGATGCCGTAGGGGGAATGAAACGATTTTTTTCCCTGCATAATCAAGTTTAACGTATAAAGTGCGTGAGGATAAAATTATTAATGCGGAGTGGCCTCTAGTAATACTGCTGGATTTTTTTTGTGTAAGATGGAAATATAAATTTTCCAATTAGACTTGTATAATATTTTGCAATTTGAAGAATGCTAGAGGTACTTGTAGAACCAACTATGTGTAAAAAAAAGAAAGTAAACGATAAAACAGGTTATGCTCATCTCCACTACTGATTCATAATTAACAAGTACAGTATATAAATCTGATGAAGTCTGCAAGGAAGAAATGTTGAAAATATGCACTCATTTATAGTTGTTTTAATATTTGAATAAGACTTAAGGAAAGATAAGAATACATTTGTTTAAAGCTCACCATTTTAAAGAGACAGTGAGTTCTTTTGAAACTTTTATTGAACTTTATAACAAGTTGTTACTTAATGTTGTACAAGTTGTTAAACAATGGTAATTAGTTTGAAGACTTATTTGATAACTAATGAAGCATAATGTATACATTATAATTAGTAAAAAGTTCATGAGAATCTAATATGATGTATAATTTGAAAGTGTTTAGAATATAAACTAGTGGAACCTCACATAAAGCCATAACGTGTAAAAAAAAAATTTCTAGAACAAAGAACGCATTATTTGGATTTATATTAATTGCAGTAGCAAAAATTGATTTTCGGTTCACGAACAGGGTTAAGGAACGGATTAAGTTCGTAAACCGAGGTTCCACTGTATATATATTTAACCCTTTCACTCCCGAATTTTTTGAAAGTGATATAAAAAAAGTTTCTACATATTTAGTTTTCTAACATTTTCCATGAATTTTTAAAAAAGAGTGAACTTTGTTTTCTAAGATTTACTTTCCATATACAAATTTACTTTGTATAGTTACAAACATCGTCGTTTGTATTTGATAAATCATCAATGCTCTTATTATAAGTGTCACTATACACAGTTAAACCTCAAATTTACTCATCTAAAATTGCAATATTTTGGTTTTATCATTTCGTAGAAAGGCGAGAATTCGTGGAACATTATCGTATATCGTGAACGTCAGCCGGTGATGATATCTTTACCATCTTAATTGGCAAACATGGTCTTGATTCCAACTATAGAATATTAGCTCAGACATATCTCAGTAGATATTGTAATAGCTCTCAGTGGGCAACTTTAATCTTTCATTTGATCACACTTGGTCGTAATGAAGACGAATCAATTCTTGTTTACACCTGCCCAGTTGACTTACTGAAAGGAGGCACGAAATGATGCGCCGCAAATAGAAGACCAAAGGCAAACACGGGCTACAATCTTCCTTAAGAGACTATGTACCACAAGGTGGAATCCCTGAGGTCCTTCTCGAACCATTGTGTATTTTCTATATCTGCAACCACACTGATCCTTCCAAGAACTCCCCTTCTTTTCCTTGCCACCCCATCGACGTTTTCTCAGGGATGCACTCTTCATTCTCCGCGCCTATTAGGTTCACTTTGTTCACATTCTTTTGTCTTAATTGGTATTTAATTCTGAACATCACGATGTCGAGCACGATTTTCACTCGAAACTGATCTGTACTTGGTCCGCTCTTCCGATTCGTTGATTTCCTGTCTTTTGGGAGTTGTGTCGTACGCTATCAATTGACTATGTCTCTTAAAGCATCTAACGAGCGTCTTGTCAGCAAAAACAAGTAGTTTTTGGGCTAAAACTGGCGAAATTTTTCAAATATTTCCATCGCAACAAAGTGATCTTCTCTACATACGGCCACTGATGCATTTATGCACTGCAGATAAAACATCCATTACCAACAACTTTGTTTATTGCGGCGTAATTGTAGCTGTAGGCGTCGTTGAAAGCAGTGATGTAAAATAAAATTAAAGTTAGGTTAGGTGATCGGGAATTAATGCGTTTTTTTTCTTCCCCCTTTTTCTTCCTTTTTCTCCGCATTGCTGTGGAATCCGTTCGACGTAACTTGCGCTCCATTTGGCTGCTTGAAAATATGTTGACGCCACTATTCTACCTTAAGTAATACGAAATTCAAATTGACTCTTGAAAAACTAGCGGAATAAATACAATTTATAACCCAATTTTGTGTTTTTTCTGATGCGATGAGCACTATATTGTCGAAATGGAATTATCTGAACACGAGTTTCTATCCTGATTTATATCCACGAAAAAGACAAACACATGCATGTGTTTCGCCATATTTTTAACTTGGAAATACAATTTAGCTTTAAATTTAAAGCGGAACTTCCTAGTGATTTTCAATGTGATCGATGGCTGCTGTGCAGTTAGTGTTAAAAATTGCAATTTATCAATTTAAACTTTTAATCTTAAGTCAAGCAAGGAAAATAAATATACATTTGCGCTTTCTTGCAGAAAATTACATGTAGGATGGTACATATGTAGCAAAATATACATTTGTGCATTTTTTTCAGAAAATTACATGTATTTTTTATAAGACAAATACATACACAATAGTATGTTACTGAACTTTAAGAACAAAAATGCACATACGTAAACAGTGCCCTTGTACATATTTTTTTTAGTTGTTTGTAAATATCTTGGTAGGAGTTTTCTTACTATGATGTTCTGATTTTAAAATAGTTGGAATTCGGGAACAATTTAAGTAGGGATTGGTAACGATGCATTCATTTATTTGTATCACTGAATTCGATTGAATAATTTAAATTGTGTGTTTGATAGTGTGTTATTTTGAATTACTTTCAATTTTCCCAATTTGAGGCATGAATAATTTGTGTTGTTTGCAATATTATTATAGTGATATAATACAATTGCAAACACGTGAACACAATATTTGTTTTTTGTCCTAGATTTGACAAATACTTATTTTTTTAAAACTAAACTGAATGACACAACTTTATATTATGTTAAATTACTTCTAAACATTGTTTGAAAAGATGTTCATTTTAAAAGGATCACTGAAATAATTGCTTTCTTGGCTTTGAAAGGTACTTGAAAGATTCATCATAACGGTTGGATTTTGTTTTAGCTGCCTAAGTACTTAATGAGTGTGGCAGAAGAAACTGGTGACATTCACTGCCTAAAGCAGGCATGCAAATTATAAATGAAATGGTATCTTGATTTTTTTTGTCATAAGCTGCCTCGTGCTGCATGCAAGTATCAGGAGAACATATTTTAACTTTATGGTTTTTAACAGATCACGCTCTCTTATAAAAAAAATGAGAAATGGTTTTAAGTGTCTTTTACAACCACCTTTGATAAAATTATTCAGATTTTGTACGTTTCACCATATACTTCTGGCATATTGTTTTATCTTATAAAAAGCCTTTGAAGTATTTTAATAGACGAATGGCATGGCAAACACGAGAATTTTTTTTAGAAAATAAATGCACATGTAAAAATGTAAAGAAGTGAATTTCTCTATTTAGGGCTTCAACTGTAGAGACACGATGAAAGTTGGCAAACCCTGGCTTTATTGATGGTAGCGTAGACTCATTTACGTGTTTACACGGCTGCCTTTGGGAATACTATGAATACACACTAGAGGGAGTGGTCGATATATGGAAGTTAATTCCTGCATTCATCCTGGGGATTAAAGGCTAACACAGGGGAACTGCAATAATGCGACAAATTTTTACAGTAAATGTCATCATTTCAGAATGACATCTCCTTCCGCCTTCAACTACTGTACTGCACGTGTACTACTTCTTTTGACCTTTTTACAAAATGCCATGCCATAGTCCTGTTTTGTCCATATTTAGAAGAGCTGTTAAAAATAAACGGAAAATAAGCTTATTGCCATGGGGATAAGTCATCACGTCCGGTCAAAATAGGCAAACCCGAATTTTTGATGCATTTTCAACTGAAATTCTGATTTGATAATCCGTCAAACACCTTATTGTGTTTTACTGCTTAATTGTGGCACACCCTATTTTTCACATTTAATACACATACTGCTTTTATATTAGTATACCAGTATGAGTTCAGGCAGTGTTTGGGTTATTTATTGAAAATATTGATTCTGAAAAAAAAGAAAAAAAAATTTACATATATACACTGTGAGTCATAAAAACGTAGAACCCAATACAAAAATCACAACTTTGTGAAAAATGCTTCAATTTACATTAAATTTGGCACTTACATAGAACAAATGTGTTGGAACAAAAATGAATTATAAAACGTGCTACAAATGTTCTACGGTGGGCGTTACACAAGCCCGGAGTCTAACGTGCCACTCTTTGATTGACGAATCAATTATACTCGAGCACAGTGAGCCTTGTTGAAAAATTTTAAAAAATCCGAGATTTGTCACATGTCCGGGAGATGTTTTATATTCCTACACTATTGTTCTATGTAAATGCGTAATTTCATAAAAATCGAAGCATTTTTCACGAAGTTATGATTTCTTTTTTTATTGGGTTCTACGGTTTTATGACTCAGTGTATATTGTATTACACTGTATAGTACACATTTATTAGGTTGAATTCGTAAACGAGGAACAGTTGAATTTTTATTGACTGGTTTTTGAGCCCTGTACTTGAAGGACGTAAACCATGCACATTTTTTCGTCATGATTTTAATAATTGGGAGTTAATGTTAAAAAGTTTTGGATCAACATTCAAGATCTACATATATATTGCTGAATAATTTCAATACGATATGTTTTTTTTTTTCAAATATCCATTACTCTTTTTGGCTTATTGTATTCCTGCTAATAAAAGTAAATGTTATCAAAAACTTACTATCTATGTATACATTCATGAGAAAATACTGTTTTGAAATGTTAAGACAACGTGAATGCTTTTGGAAAATCATTAAAGTTTAAATTCTTGTAAGTTTACTTTGAAAAGAAATTACGCTTTAGTAAACAACATGCAAATCGAAGCAGACCATGTTCTTTTATGTACATTTGTATAATTGATTTTCTTTATATGAGCATTTAGTACTCGCTTTCCTGTTATGCGTGGTTGCCTACTTTCTTTAAGGGTCGTTCGCTAAGTCGTAGGATTTGGATATTGATTTTCTTTCCCTAAAAATCCCTCTATAGTCACTTTAAATTACAGTTTTTTGCTTTCAACTCGCAAGGATTGTCTTGATATACGTTTGACTTATTTGTAACATTTGGAGAAAGGAAATTGAACTTCGTTATTATTGTGCACTTGGATTTTTTGTTTTTTATCATATGAAAAGGTGACGGATGAGTATATTATATGGATAAAAGTCAATCTGTATGAAAAATTGATTGAAAGCCTTCCATAATGTACATTGGGATTCAGAAATCCTCGCGGGAATTATCCTTTTTAGCTATTTGTTGGTTTCATATCGACAGAGTATTGTCAAATAGTACTGTTTTGAGTAAGGAAAAATATTTCACAAAAAAATGAAAAAAATGACAGGTGACTGTCAAATAGACAAGAATAAAAATACAGAAATAGACAAGCACATACTGTATATGGGTGTTAAAAGCATTGTTTTTCGTTTTTGTCAAAGGTAATATTAATCAATAGTTCTAGTCTTTCGTAGTATTATCTAAGTTCTCTCAGATTTAATCAAAATCGTCTAGAACTTGCTATTCATTTCATACTATTTTCATTCTTTTATCATGAGCTTACAACTTAATGATTTATTGCATATATTATAATATCTCGTTATTCCATAAATTTTTTCAGATTTAAAGTTTCCATCTTCCAAGTGGTCGATTGTATTATACATGATTTAGTAATAAATGATTTAGTAAGCAAGTGTTCACAATAAATTACAAAGAATTGTATACAAAAAGAAAGCAAGATGGAAAGTTATTACTAACATCCAAAAAGATAAGATGGAGAATTATTACTAATAGCCAAAAAGATAGCAAGATTTAAAATTATTACTAATATCCAAAAAGATAGCAAGATGAAAAATTATTACTAATATTCAATAGGATGACAAGTGATGGAAAATTATTACTAATATCCAAAAAGATAACAAGTGATGAAAAGTTATTAAGTGCAATTCCTTGTAATTTATTAAGGATACTTGCCTACTAAATCATGTAATTTTGTAAATTGTTATTTGGATCAGCACCTGATGAAAGCTACTTACCAAAACGTTGTGCTGATGAAAAGAAATAAAAACTTAATCGTAAAAAAGGAAACTTTTAAAATATTAAAACTAAATAGGGAAAATTTCTTCTCATTATACAACTCTTTTGAAAATTGTTTCATCTCAACTTCTGAGGATTCTTGAAATGTTTAGAAAGGTTCATGTTGAAGATTGCATTAAGGAAAAGAGGAATCATTCGATATACAGTAATAACGTGTTGCATAAATTTCTGTCTAACCGACTTGGGATAAGAAACCGATGTACCGCTTTAGAATATATTTATCATTGAAAATGTGTGTGTGGATGCATGTCTTTGACAGTTTATGTTGAGGTGGGTGAAAAACGGATACGTCTGTTCAAAGATTAGCCTGAATATGAAGGGAAATAGTGTAAAAAGATAAGGCCATGTCGCCATATATACGATGCAAAATGTAACCCAGAGTATGTTTATAGTCAGTTGACGCTCTGGTTTATCTACTAAACAAATGACTGAAAATTGCGTATTATTTATCGTTACTTTCAATCTTTCTTGTTAAATGCCTCATATAATTGCCATTCTGTTCAAAGGTTCCGTTGTTTGCCATCCGTTCTGACGGTTTGGCTTGTGATAATGATAATTAAAGGAATATTAAAGACGTTTAATTGTACATGCGTTGGGCACATGCTTATATACATACGCAAAAATAAGCTTATGGTCCTATTAAGATGTAGTATTCTTATGCCAGGCACGTTTTCACATTTAACCCATCCGGGAAATGTGATAGTTGACAGTTGTGTCATCATTTTGGAGCAAGCTGGAGAAAATGCTAATGGAGCACTCAACATAACAGTTTGCTATTAACATTTTTCTGTACTCATGTGTACTGGGTCATGTACCAATTAACTTAATCATGCGGATTCAGTGATGCCCTTGTTACAACAGGATTAAATAATTTCTCCAGTGTTCTCTTGTGTTCTGGTGTTGGAACAAATATATGTGCTAACTTGTAAATAACTTCTTCTACTTGTGCTTCACGGTTTAACACTGATATATTTGTAGAAAATTGGAAAGTTTTTTAAATATTTTGATATCACACATATTAAAACTGAAAAAGGTTCTAATGGCTTACTTGTTTAAATTATTGTATGTATGGACCATTCCATATTCCAAACATCATTGAATAAAATTGAGCTTTTCAGTATCCATGTCTCAAACCTTCATATTAGAATAAAGTTTTTCAAAAAATAATAATTATAAGCTCTTATAAAAACAAGTTCCATTTAAACTTTTGTTTTATTAGAATTTGTGCAGTATTATAAAGTGAACTAATATTTAAGTAAATAAGTAATATAAGTTGTTTCCTTACGCAGAGAAGATATAAATCTGTAAGAAGCTTTATTTTTCGTAGTTAAAATATTTGCTTTACTATAGTTGGATCAAAATTTCTTAACAAAACAGATGTTCTTTATCCAATTGCAGTTGAACTTTTACTGCTTTTGTGCTTTGTTGTCTTTGAATATTAAGTTTTTCTTAAAATTACAGCTTGGTTCTGAAAATTGCATACCTTTTCGAATCCAATAAAAATGGATTTTTGTCAAAAGATGGTCTCAGTTTTTCGTTAAACAAAAATATGGCTCAGACTATATATGTTGACATATTGACGATCCTCACCCTGTACTGCTTCATCTGTCAGTATTTATCACAAGCCATTTTATGCCTGTTAAACAATTATAGCGACACTTAATATAAGCACCTAAAACGAAAATAACAATGACTCCTCAGGGCATCTGTTTATTTAAGACCCCACGCGACATATTGATGACAGGAATGAATTGTAACATTGATTATTTTCATTGAGCCTTATACGTTTTGGCTTTTCGAGTAAATCACAAGTCATCATCCCCTTTGCCCACAGTCAACTCTAGAACTATCACTAATTTCCTGCATAATGATTCTCGATTCCTGTTTACTTTGTTGGGTAAATTGACCAGTCATTGTAGATTGCGTGAAATATCCAATGGTTCCTATGACTAGGCTAGAATAGCGACTTTCTCCAAATCAAACCAAATTTTGTGATTTCTTTATAAATTATTAAGAATGATTTTTATGGGGGTTGTGCTGCCATGTCCCTCATATACAATGTTTGATGTGGTCGTCGAATGATAACTTTAAAGAACTTGGCTCTGGAGAAACTTACAAGAGATGGTAACACAATTTACATATAACTGTTGATGTCTTCCAGTGAGCCAACTTTTCAAAAGGAACAACTGCTGAAGTTTAATTATTAGTATTAGTTCAAACATGAAGCAATATTTGTTGCCCTGTTTTTTTTGTTGTTTTTTGTGTGTAAAGAGTCCAAAAGCAAAAAAAATATGTATATTAGTTCTTGTTTGATAAAAAGTCTAGAACTAGATAAGAAAGAAGATTTTCTTCAAACAAACTAATTCAATATGAAGTAAACTAAATTTCTCAGAAAATCATTACTTTTCATGCAAAACTATGGTTGGAAATTCATATTGGGTCCCGTTTTGTTTTTTGTGTTGGGACGAGTTTTTTATAAAATATTTTTGCAGGATTTCCAATTGATTTAAAAACGAAATATTTGTATTAACATTTCAAAAACAAAATAAAATCTATCGTTCGTTTAAAATGTTTTCGATCTTTTTTGATTTTAAGTTTAGAATTATCTATGAATGAGAATTCAAAATTGTTTTAAAATGTGAAATCTATTTCTCCGAATAGAATGATCCAACATGTGGGAAAACAAAATTTCTCAGAATTACATGTTTGGGAAAAACTATCGTTGAAAAGGAACTGGGTCAAAATCCGAAAAAAAATATCTCGGAAAAAAAATTTCGAATTAATAAACATCGAAAATCAAAATCTCGAAAGAATAAAAATCTCGAAAACCAAAATATCGAAAAATCGAAAGGGTCAATAGGCAGTTCCTGTCCCTTTTTTTTCAGTCTTATTGCCGGTGAAATACCATCTTTATCTTGGGTAAGACGAATTTCGACCAAAGATTGCTCGCTTTTAATCCTATAGCTAACCTAACATACTGATGATCAAAGATGAGTAATGTCTGTCTTGAAGCTTCAAGACAAGAAAGAAAGAAAGAAAATCAAATCAAGAAAGAATTTTCTTTAATCTAGATTAAAGAAAATTCTTTCTTGATTTACAAAATCAAAGTTTTATATAAACTACTTAAGCATACTGTCGAGATCGAGTTTCCTTTTCGAGATTTTTTTCACTCGAGATTATTTTTAGGGGTGATCCATAAATTATGTCACACTTTTTTGCCTCTTTTTAAACACCCCCCTCCCCCCCCCCATCCCTTTGTCACAATTGTCACAAATTTTACTACACCCCATCCATAATTATGTCACAACCCGTTGATTTCCCCCCCCCCCTTTCCCC
>JAQGBW010000276.1:0-49806 GCA_034698625.1 Julus scanicus | reverse complement strand
ACAATTGTGACAAAGGGGTGGGGGGTGTTTAAAAAGAGGCAAAAAAGTGTGACATAATTTATGGATCACCCCTAACACGCAACACTGGCCTAGACAATTCCATGCAAATCTCAATGTGCTGTATCCAAAATTGAACGTTAAGTTTCTAAGAAAGTTTATAGGAAAGTTTCAACCGTGAATTGACCCGTTTCCAGCATGGCGAATTTTCTAGTTTTCAATAAGAAATTCTAGATTTATAGCATTTAAATAATCCCCTCAAAAAATGAGTTAGCAAAGAAGTCTAATGTCCAGGTTTCTTCCAACGCCTCATAAATAGCCCTATCGCTTCCATTTGGAGTTTATGGAACCACAACAGTGTGGTCTGCTGATTTCATGCAGTTGCATCGGGGGAACTATTCATATTCAAATCATCGAAATCACCACAAACATCGCTGTTCAACACTTGCTTGTTATCACGTTTTTTTCTCTCCTTCTTTTCTCGTCGTGGCGCCTTTTATTAGTGACCGGCAAAGCCAACAGTGCAAAGGCGGGAAATAAAGACGATTTTGGTTGGTTTTTGCATTATTCATACGAGGCTAGCATCCTTGCAAGGGTTCGCCATCTGTCATCCTCCATAAATACCAGCTGCATCGGAATCTATCCCTCGTAGCATCTTATAAGACCCATGGGCTCGGTTAAGCAGGTGCTCACCACACTGCGCCGTGGTTACTATCAAATAGAAATTCGACCATAAATGCGTGTTCACAAATTTGTCATTCAACATGCTGAATGCTATACCTTCTTCAAGGTTCCAAGCCATAGAGTCCAATAATATTTTTTAACAAATTTGATATTGGCAATATCGAAATAACTTGAGGCTTTGTGGATGGTTTTCTATGCTCATCGTATTACAGCTTCGTGTGGGATATAGAGACGAGCATATATATGTATTTTTTTTTCTTGCTCAACTTTCCATTTCCATTTGAAGCATAGGGAGCTCTTTTGTGCATAAAATATGCCATTTTCTGCTCGGTTCAATAGGGACGAGATGGAGGGGCATATCGCCCCTTTTGCGTATGAAAGATGAATTTGGTTTGGCATGCAAAATACATAGGACTATCCTAGATGACTCTTGAGGTTATGCCTATTATTTCACTCGATGTAGCGAACTCATTGGCTCTGTGGCTAAATATTCGCACTGCGATGGATTCAGGGGGTTGAGGAAAAGACTTTCTGGCTGCCTTTTCTACCTTCCCACCGAATTACACTTCAGCTCATGTGACGGCTTATGCATTACTCGCTACATTAACTGTGGATATGACTACGTCTATCGTACGTAGGACCCGCGTAGGTTTTCCCTACGTATGCAACCTATTCATCATATTGAAACTCGGTATCGAACTATATATACACCAGCACTTCGGTCTTCTATACAGAATGGATTTGTAGTCCATGGAGTAAAATTTGCCCGCCAATAGAGCGTTAAATGCTAACGAATAATTACTTAGTTTTGTTGGGAATGAACTGGTCATTTTGGTAATAGAAGCTAACATGCACGAAATTCAATTCAGTGCCATGAAATCGTTTCCAGAGTATATATAATCCGGTGAAATCGGTTTAATTGACTATTAAATTCGATTTTTATTTATAACTCTTGCATATGCTTTCGGTCTATATTGTACAACATATTAATGTGTAAATACTATACTGTATTTTATATAACGTAGAAAGCAAAAATTATTAGTCATTTTAATACCCTACCCTCAGAAAATGCCATGAGGAAAGAGGCATAATGTGCCATGTGCATACAGTTTAGAACCTGTCTAAAAGTATACTCTTGGGACCGGTGAAAAATATGCTTTTTTTATAGGTTATGCTTTTAGACAGGTTTATTTATATACATGGGTCTCAAGTCGGGACCGGCACATTTTATGATTTTGGAGAGTTTATTTATTTACACAAGAGGCATTTAGACAGGTTCTGCTGTATTGAGTAAATGAGATATTTTATGAAATATCGACGAAAATTTCCTTAAAATCTCTGCAACGAAGGATGTCATATTTTGCGATTTTTAGAAATTGTTTAAATCCTTGGTATTAAACTCAGATTACGATTTTTGGTGTGTTTCACTAGAACGGATTACTTAATTAATCAACCATTACATTTTAATTAGTTTCTAAGACACGTAAGAACTTAAATTTTGACTCTTTCATTTAACCCTTTGCTCTTAACTTGGAAATACAACTTTTTTCTGTTAATATTAAATATGATTATTATACGTTTAAATACAAATACGTATTTATCTGATAAAATGATCCATCAACTTGCATATCATTAAGCGTACAGCAATCTTTAAGAAAAGTTACTCCAACATTCTTTTACCAGAGTTCGTATTTTGAAACACCCTTCATTGCCCTGCGAAAGCTGTGAAGTTATTATTCAGCGCCATTATTCACCGTATGTCGACCCTATGATACCAACAACCCATATAGCGGTTAACCTAATAAATCGTAAGAGTTAGAATTTTCAGCCAGATTTTCTTTTAGCAGTGTGACGTCAATGAGACTGGGAATCACGTTCTTAGATTAACAAATTTAGGCAGCAGATAGGAGAGCTTTTATTACATAGTTTATTTTCAAGTCATTTGAGTACATTTTCTTTATTAAGTACATCTCCGGTTTCTTCCCGACTTCATTTTCCATTAAGTTCTATTGCAACTTTGACTGGCTTATTCATGGCAACAAATATCGTTTTTTTGTTGTTGTGTGCTGCTTTGCCCTTTTCCAACCCCGAGTGCATTATTGATGCACGATATGTGGCCATGAGTTCATCCATGTGGCATTCCGTGGATTTCATGCCTTTGAAATGCATGTCATCCTCTCTAAATCCTTTAGATACATGACATTATTTAATTAAGTAGCTCGACATGTACCACGCTCTCTTCACTTTTCCCTTTTGCAGCAAGCGTATGCCAAAGTTATACATTTCATTTTTGCATATCATGCTTGATGGCAAAAGTGGATTTCTCGATGAAAAGATAACGATTATTATTAGCCTATGCAAAGTACGGTTCGTAGCTTCATTTTTAACTGCAATACTGACATTTGAAGCGATGCCTAGTTCGTATGTACAAGCTCGTGATAAGCGGATTGCTACAGTTGCTGAATTACACTAGCTTATGTAAAGTATCGGCACTTAAAAATCTCATTTACAGAAATTGCGCAATGGGCAATTGCAACGTGTTTGTTATTAACTCCTAAGGCCTTAGCTCCAATGTATTTCAGGAAATTTACTGAGTATTTACGAGCGTGAACACGAGGTGTAAGTAGCCCACCTTGTAATGGAATGATAAGTAAAGTTTTCATGTTTACCCAATTTACGAGTTAAGGTGTTTTTTATTTTGTGAGACACGGTTTGAATAAGATTCGAATTAATGTTTAGTACCACTTTTATATAAGATGATGCTTTAACCACGTGAAACGTTGAGTAATCAGTTATGGTTAACGAGTTTACACTTTCTAACATGCCTCGTAAACCTCTTTAATTCTGGTTCCCTCAGGTTTAGATTAATGTTTATAGAGCTACGTGTTTAAGCTCAAACTTCGAAGGAAGAAACTAGAAATTCGATCCTCCATTGTGTAAGCCTGATGTCTATGAATTATTATTCTAAAAGATATAATTCATTCGTTATTTATTAATGCTCGTCTGCATTGCTAATTGAAGGACGTAAAGCAGTTTGCGCATAAAGATAATTCGACGTTGACAAATTTCTTTTAGATACGAACGAACCTTAAAAATGTGGGGAGGTATATACGTATAATAAACTCTTATAAACATGATGAAAATGCTCTTTTTTAATCATGTTAAATAAGCGGTTTATGTTAAAACAGGGAAAAAAACATTACAGTTAATTCCTCTAGGGCTTTAAACATCAAGCCAATGAGAAGCCTGGATTTTATGCTTTAAATAAAAATGAAGTTGGTTGTTGATATTGTGCTGAAATATCTTCTAAAAAGATAAAATGTGACCACGGATGAAAAACGAATATGTGAACCTTGTATGGGATCTTGTACTTGTCATATATAGTCTTGTTTGGGCCAGTTTAATATGAACATGGGTCATATTAAACACTTTTATGGATTTAGAAATAGATCATCGAGAGTTATAGTAAGTCCACTTTAAAGTCCTATATGTACTATATTCTGTTTTGTAACCTGATAATTTGTTTTTCTACAAATGCTTTTACATTTAACGATTTTGAAATTTAGGTTTCACATTCGTGTATTTCGTTTACATCCAATCGATCTCTTCATCCTATTTAATGCAACATATCTTTTGAATTCCACTCGGTAGAACCTATCAAGTAATACCATTTCCAACTTTCTACTCCATCAACTATATATACTGTGTATTTACAAATGAATATCTATTCTCCAGACGTTTTTCAGATCTATGTGTGTAGGTTTTTGCTGGCATCTCATTATTTAATTTGGGTTTTTCTATTTGCCGACTTGTTTGTATTGAGGATTTGCGAGCTAGTTTCAGTGTCCATAAAGGCAGTTTTCGCTGTGTCATTGCAAGGATGGTCTTTCCTGTCTATGGAAGAAGATTTTCAATACTTCTAATTTAGCTGGTTGAATGTCGGGGGTCCATTCAAGGGCTTATTGCATTACCTCGCCTGAAATTGAACGTCGAGAGTTTAGCCGATGAGGGAAAAAGAGATTTCATAAAATGGTAGCCACGATGGTGGTGGTGGTCTTTCGTGATGCGGGAGTATTTTGAGTATAGAAATCACAGGGAGGATGGCAAAGGTCTGCCACCTTTTATTTAATATTGCGGTGGATGTACTGACCATTAGGCAGCGTTATCTGCAGACCGAACATCGGCACATGTCAACTATTTAGTGCTGGTACAAGCTTAAGTGGGCATCATCACTCCGCAAAAGGCCGAGCCAAATCCTCCTAATCTTTTATTGGAAGCTTTTCTTGTTAGATGGAGCTTTAAATTGTAGCTTCATTCTGTGCATGCGTTGCACAAATTAAGCTCGCTGATTTTTCGTTAAGCGGAAACCTGGTTCAGATTACGAGCAAAATATTCGCATTTCACTAAACATGAATCCCTTCGTAATACATGGCGGAGAAAATCCACCTCCTAAAGATCCGTAGAAATGTACCAGAAAAATCTGTCGGGATCTGTTTATCCTGGATTTGATCAACTCTACAGATACTGTAATGGGACGAGGTTTACGCAAGTTCTATACTTATGCAAACGACACGTATTTTGTACCCAAACAAAACGTAGCCTATGTGAGTTTTTTAGTGTGTTCTGAGAAACGAAATTAAGGTGCATTTTTTTTAAAGATTATCTTGCGACAATTGCGTGTGTAGTAGACAAAGTTTGAATTTTTTTTTATGAAGATGTATTTACTACAGTATTTCAAAGATAAATACAAAAAAAACCTGATTAGCATATGTTGGAGACTTATAAAAAGGAAGGAGATGTCTGGATATAGCTCCCTTAACTGCGCCTGATTTAACAGCTAACCTGGGGAACTATGAAATTAGTAGTATATGCTTTTAGTGAATACAATAATACATTTAACCACAAATTTTGAAGCCCAGTCAGTACTAGAAAAATAAAATTTTAATTATCTGCAGTACCCTCCAGGCAATTAATTATCACAAGGGAAATCTTATTAAATATTAATCTTATTTGAAATATTAATTATAATTAACATAATTTAAATATAAATAAACTATTTCAAATTTAATGTTAACTGCGGTTTGAAGAGGTTTTTAGCTACAGTGATCTCCCCAAGGCAACGTGGTTCGCACTGTTTGCCTACACCAGGGGCAGTGTTGTTCGCATTGTTTGCCATACTTCAAGGGCAACGTTGTTCGCAAACATTTTCCAGAATATCAGACTAATTTTTATGTCGAATGTACGTATTTTTTACTTATAGTTTAGTATTTCTTTGTATTTTTTTTAAACAAACAGTAGTGGTAATAGACAAATCACAGGTCACTGCAAATTATTAATATATCATTATCGTTGCTGATGATATGTCCTGACCACTACGAGAGGCTCGGGGTGCAAGTTTATTAAATATTATTAAATTTATCGTGCTAGATCAAAACCTCGAAAAGGAGAATCTCGACTAGGTTAGGTTATTAAATATTTGAATGGTACTCTCTCTATAGCAAAGTCTATGGTTTGTTTCTATGGACTCATTTGGTCCATGTCTAGGGAGTTTCGGATAACCCTTTTTGAATTTTCGCTATTTTGGTTTTCAGGATATTTATTCTTTCGAGATTTTGATTTTCGATGTTTTTTGATTCGAGATTTTTTTTCCGACATTTTTTTTTCGAGATTTTGACTCAGTTCCTAAATTTATATTGTAAGTAATGCCCTAGCAGTATTTTAGCGAAAGTGTTTGACGTGAAGCGCACATTAATTTTTTACAAGTCCCCATCATTTAAAAGTACATTTTGCAGCTTATGTACTACAGAATCTATTAAAATTTCCTTAAACGTACGAGTTGAAGTAGTGCATGGAAGGCCGACGCCGATGGTCGAGTGGGTTACGTGCTTGCCTCTCGATCTTAAGATGCTGGGTTCGCTCCCAGGTCGAGGTCGGTGGAAATTTTTACGGATGGGAGAAATTCCCAAAGTGGCGGCTCTTTCGGATGAGAGTTTAAACCGAGGTCCCGTGTTGATTGTTGCACGTTAAAGACCCCTCGAGTGGGGGTGGAAGTCCCACCTCGTAGGCTAAATTCCCAGGTAGGTGTTGAAGGCCCATCCCCTGGCGTTGGTGTTTATAGCCCTCGTGTTGCAGAAATAGGCCAACGTTAAAAATCAACAAACAAACAACAAACAGTGCATGGAAGGTTAATCAAATTTCACAACTTGGTTTAATAGTTCTATTCGGTGCTATATAACGAATAGTCAAACCGATGTGCTGTTGAACTATAGCTAAAAGTATATCATTCAGACATTTAAAATGCAAGACTACGAATACAGCTTATCACATGACACCCGTTTGCTTCATATGTTGAAATAACAGACATTTTAAAACCAGCAACTATCGTGGTGCAAAACTTAGACAAAGGCCATCAGTCCGACTAGTAAGCACAGTGCAGTTCAGACAACCCTTTTAGCATTGTATCTGAAAGGTTAATCTTCGGTTAAAAGTTTTATTCCTCGATTTCGTACGTGGAGAGTCGGATTGAACGTGGCGAGTTCGTGACTTTAAAAGAGCATAATGTGCGGATGAGGTACAAAAGAGCAACGTTGTGTACGTAAGATTCTGGTTGCCAGGGTGATGCAAATGAGTGACGGTTTTGGCTTAGGATATGCAACGCGATAAGCTAATGAGAAGCGAAGAAGAGGGAGGTAGAGGAGTACAGGGGGGGATAAACTAGCAATGACAATCCATTGAAATAAGTGGGGAAAAGGAAAAGCACCGAGAACTAGCACTTCAATGGCAAGATAACAAAGCAAATTAAGAGACCCAGCAGCGTTTAGTTTCTTGTTCTTATCGGGGGTAATAATTACTCATTGGCTTTGCTGTGGATCGACTAGATCATCACAAAAGAGACCCCCCAGATAGGTGCACGGGCAAACGGTGACGGATCAACGAATTTCCTCGCAAAAGCGACGATAACACTGCCTTCAATTGTGTCTAAAAGGATTAAAAGCAGAGAAAGATAACGAATTGAAACGACGAAGGAAAACAAGGATTGAACACAATTTATGAAATAAAGGAGCATTAAACGATTATAATTTCCCAATTAGGCATCGCTATCGAGATTGGAGGTGTGGAGAGTGAAAAAAGGGGAGTGAAGACAATCTATTAAAAAGGGAGATGGCAAAAAGGGACGAAGCGTGGGGAATTCCCTTTCCTTCCAATCCGGAAATAAAATGCTTCATCAATTTTTATAGCGTGGCGAACGGGAAGAAAATTTGGAGTGTCGAAAGACTACTTTTATTTGCTTGCCATCGAATAACGTTTTTGCGTTACTCTTGTATATATATGCACCTTCTGCAGCTTTTTTGTGTGTGCTCAGCGGACATGGCGGAAATTTAACGGCCGATGCCGAAAATAAGTATCCAGTATTGGATTTCATGTTTATTTTTTGAAAGGCTGTAAAATTACACCATTTTCCGATTGATTGAAAACGATTTCGGCAATACGACACTGCTGCAAGATACCAAAAACGTGGCTCTTTTCCCCCATCATGTTGGCCAACCACATATACCATACCGTGCTTAGGTCGAAAGCTTTCGTGCCTGAAGACCATTACTATTATCGATGTTAGGTGTTGAAGAAGTATGTCTAAGAGAATTCTATAATGCTTTTATCTAACGAGAGTCTTTTGTAATGAATTGGTGGTTATCCATCGTCGTTGCCCATACCAGATCTCTACACGCAATACAAGCAATTGCATAATTCATCATGTTCTTAAAATTAACCATCTTTGAGATGTGCTTATAATATTTATTGAAAAAGTTGTATATTTGAATAACCCACATAGTTTTTAAGTTTTTAAGTTTTTTCATTAGTCTTAACAAACTTTACAATTATAGAATATAATCATGTTTTTTTTTTAAGAAAGCAAAATTTGCATTTTCTGTATGATTAGACATTATGGTGTAAAGACATTTAGTCTTGAATTTTGAGAAAAAATCCCTTGACCACTGTGACAGATAAAACGAACCCCATAGACCTTTCGTGCTAGTGCATTTTTTGACGTATCTCTAGCGATTCTTAAGGGATTTTACAAGGGATCTCAAGATGCTCTGGCGAGCTTTTTTCAGATTCCATTTGCGACAAATCGTGTAAGCTGCGGCACGAAAGAAGCGCCGTTGTTTGCAACTCATATTTTGTCTGCACAGCACTGCTAGTTTACATTAAACTTTGCTATAAGCCCAGCCATGCTGAGAGTCTGCGTAAAGTGAAACAAACAGCAGGCACTAAAATGAAATTTTGTTGCCTTTTTTTCCTCTCAACTGGGTTCAATCGTCGATTACCTCAAAATGCCTTCGATGGCAACATCCACTTTGTAGTTTCCTGTGCAAATCAAAAAACGCGAATTTTTGGTTTACTGTCACTTATAAAATGTGTTTATCTACTAAACCATTCTTGTGTTTATCTACAATTTCATTGCAATTGTCCACTTTTACACTCCTTCAACTGGATTTATATGTACCAACCATATGCGCGTCTATTTGGCTGAAAGAAGTATATGATATTCCTTGGAAAAATTTGATTTAAACTTTCATAAGTCATTTCCATTTCCCCAATCTGAATAAATGATTTCTAGCCAGATTTCCTTTTTGTTACATAAGTTCATTCATGGGTATTATTGCTCTGATGCAGTCTTCTGCTTAAAACCTTTACTTGAACCCTATAGTCTCGCAAATACTGTAATCTACATTTTACACTAAGTAGTTGTAATATTCATGAGATGTATGGAATTTTATTTGCCATATATATAGTCATTGAAGCTTTTTAATGGCAATGTGACCTTTAGACTTCGATTTTATAAATAGGACAACATGCATAAACCAATAATGGTGTGCAATACAGTATATAATATGATCATACTTTGCCATGAACTGGCATACATGTACAAAGTTTAGCATTTAAGTCCATATATAAATGAGGTTATCTGGTTACATATTCCAGATGTGACAAACTTCTTGTCTAGAACTAAGGATCAGGTCTTATACATCATGTCCATGCGTGACTGTTGTGCTTTTCCAACATGGTTATTAGTCACTAATGTCCATATATTCAGTATCTAACATTTTCCAATAGTAATTTTTTCTATTTTGTAAAATTGTATATTATAGTTTTTAGACTAAAAGTTCGGAAGCTTTTTGACTCTCCAGTGCTACTTCCATCAGCATTTCTTCGGAATACCAGTAATAACCAAGATTACTAAGTAGTAAAAGAAAGGAAAATTGCAAAAAAGGTCATTTCAGGATTTTGCGTAAATTCTTAAAATTTGAGGAAGGATTTACCCCTGAAATATTTGATTTTCTTTCTCGATAAACGTTTGCATCGCTAGAGTTTAAAGAGAAATATATGTAAAGCCATATAATGGGATGGAATGCAATGGAAACACGCAGTTAACTTTGTGGAAAATCATTTTGATCTCCGTGCCACATAGACTCATAATAAAAATATTAGGTTGGCCATTGAATTGAGAAAATAACATTTTTTTTTGTTCAGCTTGTACATTTTTATCGATCTCCACCAACTAGCATTTCAGCATACATTTTTCTAGCAAGGCCTTTTACGTGACTGAAGTCTATTTTCTGAATGGTTTGGCGTATCTTTTTATCTCTTCAGTTCTATATTTGATATTAGTAGATTTTCATGTATGAAGTTATGAAATTTAAAAGAAAAAAAAAAAACCTTTACCACGCTTCATAAGCTAGCAGAAAAAGTAGGTTTTTTCCCCTTCTCAGTTTTTTGCTATAATGAAAAACAATCTTATATGCATGCTCAAGTTCATAGCAAAATATCGACGAGTTACAGTCGGCTAGGCATCAGTTGATGAAAAAAAGGAAAGTATAAAAAAAGGAAAACCCCATAAAGTTTACTCTTTTATCCCTTCCAATAAATGTATGGCAAAGTGGAAGCGAACGTCAGTTCCATGCAAATGAGTCCAAATCTCGTATTCCAAATGTAAGCTGTTTGTGAATGCGGCTAATGCATCTTTTCTGCGAAAAAGTTAATCATTCGCAATTTACCTCCTCGTCGCCCAAACACCGCGTTTTTCATTATGATAACTCAAAATCAGAAAATCACGCTGGCGCCGGAAATTGTCTCTTTTTCATTTTCCATTGATATGGCTGCGAGGCATCGCTTTATATCAATATTACTAATGTGCTTATTTCTAACATGCACGAAATCTCATTTGCGGCTGTTGATTTAAAAAAGGCAGCTATTGTGAAATCGTATCATGATTTGTGAATGCCATGTGTTAAAACCATTATTTCGTCTCAGCAACAAGTAGGCCTGAAATAGTAATAAATGTCATCCCACAAGTCATTGCTTATCTTTTAGACAGCAGGTCATCGCCATAGGAATCATCGTGATTAATATCCTTAAATTCTTAACCTATGACTAGCGTTACGTACTAATCGAATCGGAAATTTTACGGTGGCATTTAATGTACCCAACTAAATAAAATCATATACATATATGAACCATTTACGAACATTTTAAGTGCCTGCTGGCCCATATATATATATGTATATATATATATATATATATATATATGTATATATATATATATATATATATATGTCCATGTGTGTTTACATGCCCATGGTCCATAGCAGGGAATTATAATAAACCATATGTGTAACTTAGTTAGCCATCGATAAGCCATTTAAAACTGTAATGGTTTACACATAGTCAAGTTTTCGCATCGTTCGTAAAGCGAAGCAACATGTGGTGTTCGTTAACAGAGACATTCGTAAACCAAGGTTCCACTGTACTCTATTTATCATCTCTATATTATATATCGTATAGATACTGTACAAATTCATCCATTTTCTTAGTTAACTGATCTTTTATTATTTTTCTTTAGACATATTGTGTAGATATAAAACTAAAAAAAACGATCTTAATTAAGTCTGTCTGTATATCGTAAATAATTTTTAAAGATGCAATATATTACAATGTGATTTCTCAATAATGCAATGCATCAGTAAGTAATAAATAGGAAACACTACATAAATTTCTATGAAGTGTTTGTTTTCAATTTTTTTATAAAAATCGTATTATATAAGCGTCTGAGTGTGAAGAGCTTTATCAAGTTAATCCCAATTCCGACCAAATAAGATTGGTTACAACAGGTCTTAGAACGAAATTCCAAATATTTGATTGTAATCCAATTAATTAGTAATCACGTTATATGCATTTCGAGGGTCTTAACCCCTACATGACCATCCAGCTTTTGTAGGAAACTGTACTTTATAGGTAATCATGGAATAGGTTTCGAATGTTGGCCACGACTGAACAGATAAAAGAAGATAATTAAAACAACCGTATTATATCTGCTTAATTCTGTTTAGGCATTCATTGCTTAAGCTGTACAGTCCAGTTGTAAAACCATTTCATCCTTCACCTCGTTTAATGAGGGAATGTGTGTTTCATGACATTTTCGTGAATATGGCCTGTGGGTTCATGTACAAAATCATGGTAGTATCTGCTTGAATAAAAAAGACCAAACAGATATAATAAACAATTTTACTTGAATTGGCCGGGCACCCACACAAAATTCTAGAAAATGGTAATCAGAAATCTTGATGTGTATTTTGTTTTTAGCACAGTAGCTGCTACATAAAATGGTCCATGGAAGTCCATTACTCTTTACTGGGTTCCTGACTGTTCAAGAATTCTTGCACCACAGTCTGCAGAACTAATCAGTGCGGTGTTAATGATTTTTGCAACACAATATTAGAGCATAAAGTACATTACCAGTGCCCTATGCGGTTAATATAGCCGGTTAATTGTTTGAAATTGTACTTAAAAAAGCATTGTTTAGTGCCAGCTATATCCTCGAAAATTGGCACTGCTGCGAACGTTTTAGCAATTATTCTGAAGCGTTTTGCAATTTTGGTCTAATTATAGGCTAGTATTTTAGCTTAATTGCTCTTGTTTTCCGAAAGTGCGTTTCTCTACGGCTTAAACAATCCTAAATACGTATGCATTCTCTAGAGAGTTTATCCATAGAAACATTGTTGGAAACGATGTTGAATTTTCCTTAATTATTTTCTTAACAAAAAATGATTCACGGGCGCAATTTGGTAAATGCCAGCCCGAACTCGCAATATTTGCTCCTAAGTAAATAAGCCGTGTTACAATTTATATATGTTGCATGTTTAGAACTATATGTACAGAGTATACATGGCGTATAAGTATATAGTATATCGTATACGTGTGTGTATATGTATAATATGAGAAATGTTGGAATGTATACACTGCATGTACCAGAGATATCTTTAAAAGTTATGCAGTAAATCCAAAGGTTATTGCCTGCATTTCTTCAATAGACTTATGTCTAGCAAATATAAATCCATATCGTATGGCTTATGGCTACGCACTTTAGAACTTTCGATTTGATTCTCCCATCCATTATGCAGTAGGTCTATGCTAATGGCAGGACGACTAGGCCTATTGCATCGGCTTTAATGCTCACCTATCTGAATTATTCACTAGAAAATAAATTCTTTACTAGATCCACGTTGGATTCGGTGTACCCAACAACTTGAAAGTGCTCCGCTTTTTTTTTTTTTTTTTTTTTTTTTTTTTTTTTTTTTTTTTAGTTGAGGATAATAGATTTTTTCATAATGCTAAAATAATGGTACACAAGGTGGATGTATTACGCATTCAGGATCGTTTTTATTACATTTTTTCTAGCCATGAAATGTCATGAGTAATCACTGTCAACGCGCTAATTCAAAGCATTAATAATTTAGATTTTTAATGCAATGAAAGTAGAGAACCTATATTCTTGTACAAGCTGTGTGTACGTATAGGGTTCAGAAGAAAAAAAAATGAAATGGTTGAAAAGAAAGCTATTGAGGCATCACGGAATTTGCTTTTCCATGAAGGATTTTCGATTGTAAGATAATCGTGTTGAACAATTTGATGGAATAAATTTCTTGACATCATTATACATTTTAAGAATGCCTTAAGATATTCATTTGAAAACTTTCAGTATTTTGTTACATATTGCAGCGAACAAGAAACTAAAACAAAGTTCATATTCACTAGCATACTCATATATGTATAATACTTTGCAGTGTATTAATAGTATATTGCATTTTACTCATACACATTTTTTAAAATTTAGGATATGAAACATTTAACTTGGGTGGGGAGATCATATATGGGCCATGTAAGCATATAACATAGCTTTTTCTACATATATATATGGCTGAACCAGAAATTAGTCACATCTGAAATTTACTATAACCATATATATAAGTGCATTGACATGCATGTGTGTGTAGGTATATGTCCATGTAGGATGCTTGTAAGGCCCATGTGTGTCAATATATGTATACACAGCTTCCAAACATGTTATATGTAATCATCCTTTTATTCATGGATAATCTACATGTCCTTTGAAATATATATATAAAATAAATGGCTAATGTATCACAGTATACATGTTGTAATGCTTAATTGATGGATTATATATGCATGTCATATATGGTCAAATCTTGACTATACAGACGTGTATATAGGTCATTGTGGTTTTATGTGACCTATATACTGCATGGATTTTCAATATGGCTCATCGATGCATGGCTAACTAGGGTACATATCTGGCTCATCATGAACTAAAAAAGATACAAAAAGGCTATGTATGGAACTTGTATATCTATATGACTCATACATGTTGATATGCTGTGCAGAATTTTCACCAGGGAACTTACTGCTTTATATTATTGCAGACAAACTTATAGCGTAATTCATTTCAATCTGTTGAATGAGTTTTCAATACCATCAACAAGTATGTTGTAAAAGACCAATGTCATTCATTTATATCACACTGATACGATGCAAATCATGCAATAATCATTAATATTGGTCTAGACTAATGTTGGTCCAGAATTCTGTTAGTTTGATATTTAATTTCGACACTCCCTGTATAGTGTTGACAAATTTCATATATGGAAGCAACCAGGCGTTTTAAAAACTTAAAAGCCTTAAGTTGTCATTGTTCATTTCAGCACCAAAGAATAGCCACAAAATTGGCGCCATTTTAAAGTGTCTTCAATGTGAAAAGACATCGATATTCCCGTCTGGTTACGATTCCACTTACTATATCACCCTGGTGAGCATGGAAGTTTTAGTTTCGATGGCGGTCTATTCATTCCATTTCCTGTTGTTGCGCGGTGGTGGAAATATGCACGCCTATGCAAGAATCTTAATCCTCGAAGAAAAACTGCAAGCCCAAGCAGAAAGCGAAATGTCACAAAGAACGATTTATGAAACAGCATGTGGCAAAATGCATTTCGTATTTATTGGATCGAAGTTATAAATAAATTCCGGTAGACGTATATATCCAGTGTACGTTTCGTTTTTATGGCAGTCATTGTAAAGTTATACATGTAGGTCATAACGAGTTATGACCCATAGTTACAAAAGCTAACCTCAAGTACCTTCGAGAATGGCCATTAAAGAGTCTTCCTGCATATGCATTGCTTTTCGATAACGCAATGTCTTGCTACTGCAATCTTGTTATCCAACAGACTTTGGATTTTCGTCCAACGGAATATGTCGTTGCTGGAACTCTGTCACATAAAGTTGTGTTTCTGGAGCACACTTGTTCAAGTACACTTTACCCATAGCATATTTATTTGCTTTTGTTTTTTCTTCTGAGTATGGTTTTTTTTTCTTCAGTTTTTCAATTGAAGGGGAATCGAAGCGAATACGTAAATACACTTGAAAAAAACGTTGGAAGTTTTATTCCCTTGGATTGAACCCTATTATGCCGCATAGACACGCTTGTTATCTTCAGTGATTGCATACATAAGGGTCACATCTGCGCCTTTCTCCACTCGTAATTTCAAACCACTGAAGTTCCTTTGGGCTTCCAAACCAAAGAACGTCGAAACTTATTGTCGTACTTGCTTGCTACTGTTTTTATATATATTTTATAAAATTCGCAATGAAATTGTGCTGTCGAATGCACAGTGGTTACTTTTATTTTCTCGAAAATAGCACACCTGTTTTTTTCCTGCTACTTCCACTACTTCCAGAAAAGCAAGTCCAAATTGTCGTGTTCAGCTGAAGAACGCCTCATTTTGATTTTCATAGCCTTCAATGTATGTATAGTGTCTGTTTCCACAAAATAGAATATTAACTAGAATCCAAAAGTAATGATTGATTAATGCAAAATCATTCACTGCTTCAAATAATGTTAATCCCCTATGCTGAAAATGTGTTTAATTCATTGTAGTGGAACTTCCATATGCCAATTCTATCAAAATTTTGAAATGTAAGGCTTTGGTTGTTTTCAAGAACAGTCTGTTCTCAATTCTAATTGTATAATTAGCTTATGGAAGATTTTGATAAGACAATGTAATCTGTCATATTTCTTGACGAATTAAATAAAAGGCATTATTTCTCCAGTTTCCTGATGTGAAGCGATCATTTGAGAAATATTATAATTGAATCCATTGTCTCGGTCTTATTCCTGTCAGTGCCATTCTTTCGGCATCTGGTGCAAATTTAATACCAGAACTTGATTAAATACTAAATAATCACAGCAAACAGATTCCAAGCAAGCTTTGTTTTAATCAGTGAAGCGCGAGTTTAATCTCGATACTGTAAATTGCAGCACCCTAATATTGCAGAAATTATGTTTTACTCAGAATGGATGTAGAACCCATAACGTAGGCTCTTGTTGCAGGAGAACAAATTTGCCATCCGATGTTTTTGACATGAATGTTACGATGGCAATGAATTTGGTACTAGGATGTTAATTTCTAACATAGTCTCGTGTCACACAAATTGAAATACAATGCCATAAACACAATTGAATACTGGCTGTTGGGTTGATTTATTGTTGAAAAGCATTAAAGGGGAAAAATCATCAGCATGCAAACGATGTTAGTCATTTTATGAAAATTTGGTATATTTGATGTTGATCATTTTGAAATCTTCCATATAGCTCCAATTATCGATTACAACATATTTCCATAACTGATGCGAATCGTCGATTATTTGGTAGATTCCATACCAGTCAATTACTAGAAAACATAAATAACAGTTAACAATTTATTTTAAATTTTACACAATCTTAGAAATGAAACCTTAATAAGATTCAGTTGTAGAAATGTGCTGCAATGTTTAGATGTTTAGATTATAATGTTAGGTATTAACTTCAATACACATTCTGTATTTTAATGTGGTCAGGTTAAGGGCTTTGATTTATTAAACGTCTAATCATCCAACATAATCAAACTCATCCGATAAGCTGTTTCTGTATCTATAAAAAACTAAATGCAATACTGTATAGTACTGAACAAACGACGAAATTCTCTGTAATTCACTCTTCATCGATTATCTCTACACAAATCCGGGATTAAAAGCTCGGAATGCAACCGTGCCAACAAGGCCTTATTCCAGTTTAAATATTTCGATGGCTAAAGCAAATATTTGGAAAATTTGGAAAAGGAATTTGAAGCGAAATGAGGTGAGAAAGCGACACCAAAAGTGTGCATTTTGTTTTTTTGCGTAGGGTCTTTCTTTACCGGCAACTAAGCCTAACCTAAAGATAAAGAGAAGGGAAAGAGACAAGCGAGTGTGTATTTTCTTCCCAAAAGCAGTAGAAACGAACAACCATTTCGTATTTATTGGTGAAACATTAAAGGGATTTCTTACGCACTCTTGGCAACGCTACTTCACGCGTTTGCGATTCCCTTGAGGACTATCTGAGCGCATAAAAATATGATAATTTTCTTTATGGTGTTGTTGCCAGTTTGAGAAAATTATTTTGGGAAATTGCAGCTACATCATCACCTTGAATCTGGCTGTCATGGGCCTCATCACCAGCAACGTTAAGTTTTCAAAGCTGCCTGCAAGTGCGCTTAGAATAATTATAAATATGAACACGTGCATTAATAAATTAATGACTATATAGAGCTGTTGAGGAATATCGATAGGTAGCAACGCAGACGAAGTTGTTGACATTTAAAATTTCGTTGAACCTGCATTAGTGAAAGCAAAGACGACGTAACATGTTTTCTTCCTGATACCAGCATCAGGGCAAAAATTCACTTTATGACATTTTTAACGAGTTATGCGAGCGCTTGAAATAATTTCTTGAAATGAGATTTCGGCAGCTGCAAAAATTTAAGCTACGCCCGTAAAATCGACGATGGAACGCTATTCCATTAGGCTTAACGAGCTTTAAGACCATATTAAAGAATGTTACGTATACTTGTATCATGTTATGCTTAGAAGCATCTCGGTAGTTTTTGGCATATGCGTACATTTTTGTAACGATTAACCCTCCCCTAAACGGAACTTTTTCCATGGGGAAAAAATTCAAAACTTACATTTACTTTATTTATATTAAAATGATGCCCTTTTATCTGAAATATTGTTTAATATCCCTACATTGAATTCAGAAAAAAATATGACTGGAAGTTGTTTTCATTGATAAATATTGCGTTATAATGATATCAACAAGTACCTTCAAATACATGTAGTTATTTTAAATCTTGCCCCTATTGAATGTCATAGGAAAGCCATAGGCATAGTGTAAATGTACGGTATACAGGGTGGACCAAAAGTCACAACCCCCTACTTTTTTTCTTAAATATTATAGTTATGAACATTCTGTCCATGCGTTTAAATAGGAAGTCATGTGTGCTCTATTCACTGATGTTGTTAGTTTATGACAATTTGTTTACAGAATTTCACATCATAACTAGGACAAATTGTAGGTCGCTTCACTGCGTGTAGCTACCATTTGGCATGTCCCGCAGTTCCTAAAAACTTTGTAACAAGTTTAAATAATTGCCAATGAAGGTAAAACAGTTGATTGTATACAAACATGCCATTATCTTGCTTTTCATGATTTGGCGTTTTGTCCTGAATGTTATGGGTCACAAGTTATATGGATTTCCATGAACAATTTGCCGTAGTTAAAATTGGAAAAACATCAGTGGATATAACTCACATGACTTCCTATTTAACCACATTAACAGAATGCTCATAACTTTAAGATTTAAGAAAAAAAAAGTGGGGTAGTGACTTTTGGTCCACCCTGTATAGACTGTAGTGCTGTGCCTGTATATGATTACTGTCACTTGCTGTCACATAGTATGGCATGCCTATAATAACATTTCAGCCTTTTAAGGCTGATCAGCCACCTAGGTACCTGATGATGACTAGTATATCACTACAATTTAGTCACTAAAATCGTGTCATTTGTGTATGTTTATAATTCAGAGCAATATTTTTGCATAACAATATCTCTTTTTAACATGTTCAAAATGTTCTAAAAATTAATATTTGACTGACTGAACACTTCAAGCGTAAATATCGGTGGATAATCAAGTATTTTGATGGTGTGTGTGATCCCACTAAAGTTATTTTCACCGAAATATCCGGGTTTTGGACTTTCCGAACCCTAGCAACCCAATCCATTCATTTTGTATTGCACGTCCCTAGCATTACATATGCAGCACTGGTTGCCCACTAGATGCACGATGCATAATTCACACATGTAGAGATTTCAAGACCAATTGGAAACTAACACGTGACAGAAAAAAAAAAAAACGCAGCATCGGTATCGCTCAAAGAAATTTGTTGTTCCCAGTGCCATGGCGAAACTGCATGCCCACTAAAATTCAGCGAAACATGTTGCAAAACGTCCCCCAAGACATCGGTGCTTAAGGTATTTTTTATGTCCACGTCCATTGATCGATTTTTTAAGTCCTCGAACAGTGCGTCGTGCTCCAACAAAGAAGACAATTCAGAAAACGTTGCTTTGCTCCTTGCTCCATCTTTGGATTTCTAAAATAGGCCAAGAGTTTGGCCATTGTGTTTAAAGGGGGTTTCGACACGCAATTAAACGAACACTGCTTTTCTTCATGCATAATTCAAGTGACCATCGTATCTTCCCATCAATGGACAACTAGATAATGGACCCTGCTGGACTCAGTTTATAAAGATGTTCTTGAGAAAGAAATCGCGAAAAAATGTGTCGTGTGTTCGGATAAAAAGATCATCACATTCGTACTAGTCATTTAATGTGATGTGAAAACTAAACATTGCATGATTTGGCCAGTTGCATTTTTTTTTCTTCGTGGTATTTCTAAAAAAAAATCCTTTTCTTTTTGCTATTTTTTTCTTCTTCTTTTCTATCGAGGGCTGCCTTCGCTATTCTATATCTACTCTTCTTCTGTCTATAATATAAACATCCTCGCTAAGATTCCTTTCATGGGGGAATGCTTGTGGTGATGCTCGACATCCTTCAGGAAAATGAACAAGTAAAAGAGGAAATAGCACACATACAAAAAAATCTAAGAAAAAAGAACGATTTTGATCAAGACTTGATTTTCTTTGTATTCTATATGACGTCCTAATTATTAGCAACTAGAGATTATAAGAGATAGTTTCAACGAAATGAAAGCCATTAGTTGATGTTTCCCTACTGAGAAATTTATGCTGTTTTATAATGAAATAAATCCCAACAACGTCAAAATTCAGTTAAATTAATGTATAATCTAGAATGAACTACATTACATTAAGTGCACTCTAAGAATGTCCTACTTCATTGGGTAGATTAGAATTGCAAAAGACTTTTATCATATCCTAAATTCAAGCCCCTGACATTTTCTGTAAACATTCACTTATTTTTTTTTTTTTTATAAAACTTGTCTATTTTATAAACAAATCGAGTCGTATAACTTTATAATAAAAACATGTAATTCAATAGGTATTCTAATTTCTGGCTTTGTTTCCTTCTTATATTATTTATTTGTCTTTTCTTCTCCAAAGTATGTAATTTAAAACCTATGTTAACAATAACTTAATTAAATTCTCGATGGCTTGCATAGTATATACGCGATCAAGTTTTGTAAGACTTGTATATATGTAGGGTTTTATGGTTTCAAATAAATGGATAATGGGAATTAAATTCCCGAGAAAATTAAACTTGAACACAATGGGTTAATTTGGTCGACTAGGAGCGATAACACATTACAAGGTGAAAATACAGGTCTAAGATTACCTTCAAATTACCCAACCTTTAGCTGTTTCTTAGAAATCTGGTAGAGATTATTTTTAATTCCCTTAACATTAACAGCTTTCTCTTAATCTAGTTTTCATTTGAAAAGTACGTGGAAACTTTGTAACTCTCACCTCTGTAATCGTGATAGAAAAACTATATCTCAGATAGCATTATTACACTTTATGTAAGCTAGATAAACAATTGTATGCAGACTCGTATTTTCTAATTATCTCCCCCTTTGCTAAACTCTTAAGGCCTTAACAGCATTTTGTTAAAATTTTGAATAGCTGTATATGGAAATACAGTGTAAAATACTTTTTCCGAAAATCTTCAATGTTGCATTTTTTCTAATGAAGGCAACATTGTGTCTTGTTAGCTACATCAAAACAAATTGAGTTTATGAATTTTGTATACTTTGTACAAATTATTTAGGTGCATAACTGCACCTCCATGAATGGTAATTTAAACGAAATGTCAGATTTAAACGTATTTACGAGGACTCTGTTGTCTAGTGCATTAGCTTAGATATTTACTTTTAAACTTGCCTAACAAACTCATTATGTTAAGTGTTCAGTTCATTAAGCTTAATGTCATTCAATCTCTTGTCTCTCAAGAAACGCAATTTCATAGACAAACTATACTGTATCCAGTCTAGTACTGTTGATTAATATTATAAATAACTACTAGTATACAAAGATACTAGATTGGCAACATTAAACAAAAACACAGAAGTTCAGCATTAAGCAATGGATAAAAAGGAACAGTTTTAATAATCTAGTTTTTGACAAATGTAAAAGTTAAAATATAGAAGACAGAAGATTTGTAGTACAAGATGGAAATTAGGTCGGACTGCATTAAATAAGGCGTATCTAAATATATACGCATGACAAATCTCAAACAGACAACGTTATTTATCATTCAATTTCCAAGTGCCCTTAGATTGATAGCGATGTGGGTTGTTTATTGAAAGTTCATGGTAAATTTGAACGAAATGAGCTAGCAAATTAAACGATCAATTAAGTTGAACAGTCCATGTGCAAATCTTGAAAAAGGTTGGCAACCTTCTCGCGAGATGTATCTTGTATTTGTTCGGGACGAACCATGCATGCTTACATGAAGGCAATTTTAGATTGCCTTGTAATTATAGTTTTAATCTATGTAATTGATGCGTCTGCTCCTTAGAAATTCAACTGCAATTAATAACCGTGCGATGATGCTACCGGATTTTGACTTTTTTTCCCCTAGTATTTATCCTTCTTTGAAACCCTTTTACCAGATCAGATTTCGCTTGGAATCACCTTTTGTAAATACCGTGTAATACCCGTATCGTTTACAGGTCAACAATCTTATCAAATCACTGTCATGGCAAAGTCGATTTTATGTCATCCTAAACTGTAATTAGATATCGGTTTTTCATTTCAGTGTAGACACAACAAGGACTACATCATAACAAAACTGAAAATAAAATAACAAAAATGCCATATTGTGTATTAAATCTGGTCAGGGAATTGATTTCATCCTAGATGGAAACAGACTTTGTGTAGGTCATTAGCTGCACATGCACATCTATAGATAAATTCTATCCGAAAGTGGTTTTAATCTGTGTTGAAATCACTTCCTTGACCACAGTTATTGGTTTCTGTTGTTTATTAATGACTCTGTTCTTGTGCATTATTGGAACATTTTAAACGAACATCATCTAAAGCTCAGTATCCAATTTTGAGAATGGACCTTGTTTCATTGTCATTTTCGAAATTTGAAAAAGTTTGAATTGTAGCCCTGAAGGAGAAATTAAGTGCCCAACATACACTGAACAAAAAAAAGCCACCAAGCGCTCTTTAAAAAAAATCGAAATCTTTTTTAGCTTCAAATGTGATTTGACATTCTTTCCTTGTCCCAGCTAAAATCAATTGGATGGCAAAAGCAATCTTGGGCAATGATCTTTTGTATTCTCTACCTTATTCTGGAAGTCAATGTACTGAAAAACAGAACCTTGTCGCGCCATTGTTGTTTAAACGGATAACAGCGCAATTTGCCGACCAAAAGGCAATTTAATGGAATCTCACAATAGAATGGAAACCAGCTTACCGTAATCTGTAATTTTCAAACAAACATTCATGAATGATGTTACTGAAAGTCAATTTAATATCACCGATAGGGTAATTGCAAACTTTATTTAAAATGAAGGCAATGGAGGATGTGCAAGATTTTTTTTTCCTTAAGCTAAACACGTAAGAAACCTATCGCAACAGTGAACGTGGCATGATTTGTGCGAATTTAAGTCATAAAGGATGCTATTATTTTCTTTTAGTATTATATCACGACCAGAGGAGTATTATCACTGGCCATAAATTGATGTTATAAAAAAAATGCGCCTCGCCTAAACTACACGCAGCTTTTTGGTCTGACCTATTTTTTCGACATTGATAACAGTAATATGTTTTCGATCTATCAAAATACGCTAGATTTGATATACACATGCAATGCGTTTATTATTACAAAATGGAGGTCTCGGGTTTTTGGCAAAAATTGATTGTTAAATGCACATGAGCTTGATATGAACGGAAAATCCTCAAATTCATCACATTCGTCGTGAGGTTGGATATGGTGAGGAAAAGTCTGTCCCGATTAATAGTACTGAAAAATGACACTTCATAGCATAATTTTATAAGATCATTATGCATGAAAAAATCCTGCTTTTTTGCAAAATCATGGGGGAACGTTTATGATATTGTTGTATCCCATATTATAAGCGTGCTCGCACTTATTTTTAATAAGTACCAAGGGCTTTCCAAAGTTTGTTGCCTGACTTACTATTTAGACACAATATAAATTATGGGCTATGGATTTTTCTAACATCCATCGTAGAGTAGTTCATAAACTGAAAGTTTTAGATACAACTTTTGATATTTGTTATGGCATGTCATTGTGTTAATATATGACTACTTTGCCGACTACTCACTTCGCCGACAGCTATAGGGCAGGACAGTGCAGGTTAGGAAAAAACTGGGTTCAAATAACATTATAATAAAATTACAATTCAAGTATTTTATAATACAATTGTTCTACATGTATATTGGGATACAATGGGAAACTGCAAAATTTACTGTCGGCGAAGTGGGAAGTCGGAAAGGTGTGTCTGAAACGTTTTAATATATGTTCGTAATTTTGAGGTTTAAGATTTTCCCAATCAAATATATTTTTTATGTAGGTAAGCTATATAAAAACGATCCTGTAATCTACAGATTGTGTTTACAGACACTATAGGGGCTTATCAAAAATGACGTACACAATAGGGGAGGACAGGTCTGCTGGCATGTGGACACCATGGTTTTTCTATTTAATTAAGTTTTAAGTCAATGAAAAGGAAAAGGGATACCAGAAGGAATGTGTCCTTAGTCCCAAATGTACTTCGGGAAGTCGGGTATTTTGCCTAAAGTTGTGTTAAACACCAATCCAATGCTGAAATTTCCCTTCCACGTCAGCATATTTCCGTTAATAAGAACAATCCGGAAAAATGTCGTGGAATTGGTAGCGAGAGTGGTGCTTGGAAATTTATAGGATAGGCCTTTGTACATATGTTCCAACAAATTTTCTGGACACCCTACTTTTTAAAATAAATCAAGTCAATGAGGGGAAGGGGTAGGAGAGTTTGGACTAAACTGGACACTGTGTGGACAGGTAGAGATTGAAGAAATTTTGGGAACGTCCTTTAGGAATGGCCCCATAGTCTTCTGGGTAGAATATGAGCACACAAAAATGTGATCTTCTGGACAAAGCATTAGTGTTGAAAGGTTGTTAAACTACTCGCATTTTGATTCATTGATCCAACCTCGTAATGCTTAAAGGGGTTTTCTAAAGGGTTCCACCATTAAATTTAGATATACAGCACCCCCTATCGTTTCTTTTTTGTTGCCAATCAATCAGGCAGCGAAGTGCAAATACCGACCCTCGTCGTTGTCTTTTTCGTAACATACCTCTGTGTTATCAGTGATTGCCTTTTCAGGGGGTGATGTGTTTTGCACGCTTTTCCAGGAACGTAAATAGATTATCGTTGACGCGTTTAAGCGTTCATTCCTCTTCTATACATTCACACTTCATATAGGAAAGGTATAAATAATTTATGAAAGATTCCACATTTTTAGTATCCCGAAAAGTTGAATGACGCTCAATGGCATTGAATGGCAGCTTTGGGTGGTCTGGCAATTGCTTGTCGAGCCAGGAAGAAGTTTTCTCTATTTGTCTATAAGCTCGGAGGGTTTTAGCCATATTTCTGGCAGCTTAGAAAAAAAAAAGACTGGCGACGTTGATTGATGCAGAAACATTGCGTGTGTGAATGGGATTCCTAATGAAATGAAAACGGGCATTTCGCCTTGCATGGCTAATTAAGTGAAAATTCGTTTTCACGGCGTTGAATTTGCAGAGAAAATCCTCGGAGCCACGTAGGTGGCCTTTCGTGCATTACAAGTAATTTAAATTGAGCTTTTGGATTGCTGGTTTTGTGTGTGAAAATACGCTTCTCAACAGGTTATTGTTGTTTATGGAAGGGGGTTGGAGGCTGGCACACTGACATCTGTCGCACATTGAATGGTATATTTATTTTACGCCATACAAATTCACTTGTGCAACAGCTGGAAGCGTTTAGTTTGTTCGATTAAGTGTGTGGATAAGTTATTTGAAAAAATTCACTGAGTGTTTGATCCCTTAACATCAGACAGAGTTAACTATAGCAACGCAGGGATATCTGATAAAATACACTGAGGGGCTAAAACGAATGCTGTATTACAGTAGGCATCAATGTAGATTAATTGGAATTTTTCGGTTATTTTTATATTTGTATAATTAATCTACTCGGATAATTAGTGGTTTGCTACTCTGTTACACATTAGAATTTCATGGAAATCAGTACGATGTCTTCAATGGTATAGTGTTTTCAGAAAAGATAATACTAATGCAGGTTAGAATATTTAAATATAGCTACAAAACCTCGTGCTGTAAGATGCAGACATTGTGAAATCAGATTCAATTAATTATTGATGTAAATAACTAATTTTACTGAATATGCTAACTTTTCCCCAAAAAACTGAACTTTAATGTTTTATCAGAGACCGTTTCTCAGAAACCTATTGTGCTTATAAACAAAATCTTTTTTTCCGTAGCAATTTCCGTCTTTAAGTAGCTGTAACTATACATGCATGCCTCGCTAAAATGGAGCGTATATATAAACCATAAATGAAGAACTGACTTTTCAAAATCTTGCAGATAACAATGAAGCTGAAATAAAACTAAATATGGGGAAATTATTCGCAATATGTACATACATGTAAGCACTAAGAGCTAACTTTTTTTCTTTTGTTTTGAGTGCAATACAAGTAAGACTCTCAATTGAAACTAAATCTACTTTAAGTTTTAAATTAATTACTTAATTGCTAAATTACAACCAAGTTCAACTTTTCCTTAAGACAAATTAAAAACTTTCCATTTATCTATTAAGTACATGATTTTTTAGAGAATTTGCGAACCGTAAAACAAAGCAAACTAGCTTAGAAATGTGACTAAAATTTCGAATATCCTCTGGTGATAAAGATGCAAACACTAATCTTAGTAAATGTAAATTTCATTGTTATTCAAAGGATCGAGATTTGTCGAAGTGTTGGTTGCTAATATTGACTCCTAAAATAACCTTAGGTATAGCAGAGAAATTACTGAAACCATTGCACTTCTAGTCTTCTAGTCTTATTTCTCTATAATATTTGATTCAACAGCATAACTTAGTTAATTAACTCTAAGCTATACGAATCAACACATTCACGTTCTAATGATTTACGTAAAGATGATTGGCTCACATCTCACCAGTTTTCCATCTTTCTCACATTTAAAATCACATTTCTGCTGTTAGCATTGAAGTTTGGCATGCCTAGACTATATCATGCCAATATGAAGCGAAAATAATTCACTTATTTCAGTTCAAGAAATTTATTTAGCGAAATGTTATTAGAGCGAATAATTAAATGAACGAATCTTCTGGCAGTCGAATGAATAAAACTAAAAGCAACATTACTGCAGAAGACTAAAATACAATATACATGTAAAATGAAAGTCTGCTTTTGTTATAACTATTTAATTGCAATGTTATTCATGTTGCATATATATAACTTGCATTAAAAAATCATGAGGTCGCTGGGTTTCCTTAGCTACTATTTTATCGATTACTGTTGTTTTACCTTTTAGATTACGTTTCAGAAACACGAAAATTGCAGAATCCAATAAAGAAATTTTTAATAAAAGCTTCTGTAAAGCAATGCAGCCTATCTTTTTGCCCATGCTATTTACGCCCAAGAACATTTGTACAAGGCTGACATAATGTTTTAGTGCCATATTTATGGGAACGTTGTTTAACCCTGCGGGTTTCACATTCATCTATGGCTATAACTTCCTAACATTACTGTAATCTGGATTCACAGGGGAAGCTTGGAATGCCTCGGCTCTGCTGTTGCACATGTGTATATACACTGTAAGGGTTTAGATACAATTTCAATTTTCTGTGAGTTATGATTTGGGCACGTTTATTGCATGCTGCGGATGGCAGAATTTTATTAACAATGATGCATGAGTTTATATGTGTAATGGTTTCTATCGTGCTACTGGAAGGGCTGATTCAGTAAAATAGTGATTGAGTAATTAAGGTTTCCATGGTTCTTCTCCCATCTCTCCAATAAATTTTCCTTTTCCCCTTTCCTAATTTTCGTTGCGTGGCCACAGCGAGCTCGTCTACCATGCACCATAGGCCCCAATTTAATTGTAATATAGTAATAGGCGATATTGTAATGAGATTTGGTCCACTAATACCCTTGGAGAAGCTTGCAACGTAAACAGAAATTTGGGAGTCTGATTCGCGATTAGGTTACAAATTCGCTTTGGAAATCCGTTATCAGAACAGCTACTAAATGAGAGTGTAATCTGCGTTAAGGTTGATTACTAAGTAATTTTGCTCTAAAATACTTTATTGAACAATAAAAATTTAAAGCCGTCAGGCGAATGGACATTTTTCTGCTGGATACGAGCAATTAATTTACAATATTTGAAAATTAATACGCGTATTAGCCTCGTGAGCTTTTGTCACACTGAAGCAGCTTAGCTTCCTTTTTTATATTTTTTTTAGCGAACATAAAGAGGGAAATCAAACGGCAATTAAGCTTGAAAGCATGGGTTATAAAATTCTGTGCTTGCTTGGCGCTTACAATTTCGTTATGTATATATATATGCGGCACACGCTTGCTCATCCATTAAGACGAACTCCCTTGACTATTTATCATGCCTTCAGTTGTAGCTGATGGCAATTTGTTTTACATAAGGGACGCTAGCCATATGCTAATGTGCGCCAGATCGGTGACCAACCATTATAAACTTTGCCTGTCATCACTTTTGTTCTTGCATACACTGTGTATATGACAAGATTTACGAAGGTTTGCTGAACTTGCAGCATTTCTGTGGGTTGAATCCAATAGTGCTTCTGGAAGGCCAACATTTGTTTTCCGGATAAATATGGCTGTAAAAAATAGGAAATATCAATGCAAATTTAGTATGCCATCAAGCCTTCTATGACCTGTCAAAAAATATAGATGCTCAGTATTAACGACCGTACCATGTGCATGGAATTTTCGTGAATTTGTTATGATTGGTGATATAAACATCGAATAAAATTTTATTATTTTGTGTATATATGATTTTCTGAATATATTATGCGATTATCCATTGTGGAACAAAGCCCACCTGACATTTCGTAATATGTAAACTTTGATAACTTTATTATCTTAAAGTTTAGAGGATTGTGTAGAAAATAACCCTGTAAAATATACTCAAAAAGGTAAAAACGATATAAGAAGCATGTAATAACGTTATTTGAAATACTTATCCCAAATTCTAAATAATAAATAAATCCAAATTTTGTTTAATTACTGTTTTATACAGGGTCTCTAAATGTCTTTTAGCAATTTATTTAGAAGATAAATAATGAGATATGCTCGATAAAACGTATATATAAGACTGAAGATTAAGAATATAAACAATTTGAAGAAAAGATATTCTATATTTGGCTTAATTTCTTTTTAGATTTTACCAGATTAAGTGCACTTTTGTATTTTTTGTACATTCATTATAAAAAAATTATCAAAAAAAAAATGTCGCCATTGAAAGTCAGTGAGTGCACAGAAAACATACAAAAAATCGTAAATGCAGAATATAGCTAGATGTGAGACGAAGAAAATCTCGTCTATTTAAAATCTTTCACAATAACGATGCAAATAATTATCAATTTGCAAAAAGCGAAGACATTAACAATGGAGACGCCTAGTTCTTTTTTTTTTTTTTTTTTCCTTCGTTTCTATTATGTTTTAGGTATGTCAATTTTCCAACCCAAGCTTTTATTTTGCACCGTTTTAAGACGTGAAATTTATCGATCATTCGAGCATCCATGAAAATAAGCTGAATAGACTTAGGGAAAATATATGGCGGCGCTATGGCATCCAGGCTTAAAGAATCCCTCTAATCCACTATCAATTTTCCCTGGTTTATGTAGTCAATGACATTTATTCTTAGGCCTAGTCGCATAGAATGGCTGCCTTTGCACTGCATTCTTATGCCTGCAGTGGATTGCGAAAGCCTCGCTGCATGCATGGCTTCGTCGCAACTGGGATTTGCAGCCGGGAATTTTCTCCAACTATTTATTATTATATTGTGCTTTCAATTTGGTCGAGTTATGTATTTAATCTAGTATTTATTTACGACGTTTGGGTAACACCGTTTAGTTCATTTTGTCCTTAATAGACCGCGTGGCTATATAATTTATTGTATGTGAGAGACTTATTGCACATGACAGGCTGGCCAACAAAAATATAAACGAAGCCTATTATTTAGCTCCATTAGTATACCCATTAGTTTGGTGGCTGCGGTAGAAACTCTTGCAGAGAGTCTGTGGAAACTTGTTTTTTATTATCATTATAATAATGCACTACATACATATTTGTGTAATGTATGGTGCATTACACAAAAGCAGAAACACAACAATCTACATTACAATAAAAAAGAAAACTATAAACAAACAGGAGAGGCACAGATACAAACTTTGTAATCTTCACGGATGGAAAAAATATATATGTCGTATATACAATACATATACAGTTAATGGGAAATGCCAATATTCCTGGGTGGAAAAAACCAAATATGGGCTAATTCAAAATATGACTAGACCAGAAATTGGACACGTCTGGGCGAGTATGGCAATATATATGACCATTTATGGCCATATACATCGCTTATACATGGCTTAGGGCTTAGTATGACCCCCATCAAGGGTCAAGTACAAGTATATATATATGGCCCATACATGTCTATATAGAACTTTTCCACACGGGTTGACATGCACGAGTATATACCAATATTTTACATTTTTATCCATGTCTGATGATGTTTTTTTTTAAACATGCAAAATATGGGGCATAATATGACATATACACTAAGGATTTGTATAATTTTTCAACTGAGTTATGATGTAGTATATACTTGTATAGTAAGTACACTATAAGCAAACAGTACCTATTGCAAACTTTGTATATATAATTTAAATTGTTATAATATTCTGTATAGTAACAAGGATTAAATATTAATACAATAAATTTAAGCTAACTGGGGTGAAATCACAAAAGGTGCCAGAGTTATAAAGTTTGTAAAAAACGTTAATGAAGTAAAGTCTTATATATATATTATATTAAAATTTATGAAATTAAATATTTTTGCAAAAATGCGAATGCTTGCAAAGTTTTAATATTTCATTGTTAATATATAGTGTACTACTCCCAAAAAAATTGTCTTCTTTATAATTTACACAACAAGAGCCAAGCTTTACAAAAAGAATACAAAGACGATTTGAAATTTTTTTTTCTGAAATCTAATTCCTCGTGAATGCGTTCATTCATATCGTCTGAGATAAATTTCCCGTATTAATTATGTTTTCCCCGTAGTAAGATAATAGCATGTGTCAGCTATATGTACGTGTACTGGTATATGCCCCAAAAAGCCTCCATCGCGATATGAAAATGTAATTCATAAAAGATAGAAGATACGCGGTGTTCTGTTGAAAGTACGCAGAGCATTTTTATTTGTTCCCATGACAATCGCTGAACTTTAATGTATGGAAATTCACGTAACTCATCGTGCCTGAACGAATTAAGCTAATTACTATATTATTCAGCAATTAATTGTTATGAGCATTTTTGACATAGCAACCAGAGATGCGTCTGAAATGTATAAGAAATTGCGTATATGTTCCTGTTTCAATTTGTGGTTTACACATTAGTTTTCAGTGGCTTTCTTGCATAGGCTTTTCCGAATAGGTCAATATTTATTTTAGTACTCAGCCTGCCCTTTGGAGTAATGTGAAAAGATAAATTATAAAAGCTGTAACCTTCTCTGATTATATTCTTTACTGCATAAAATTTAACGGTGCCTCAATACTTGGAATGTTTAATTAATTACTAATAAGAAACTTGACATTGTACAAAGACATTCAACCACATTATAGACCATTTTCATTTTACTGGAATTTGCCTCTTTGGTTTCATTGTTTCTTGTAGTGTAGTCCCTAGTGACCGTATGATATGATGATAAATGCGCTTTATAATTATGATTTATAGTCCTCGCAGTAGTTCCATGTACGTTATATTCAGATTGATTAAATCAATATTGGAAGTAATGAAACAAGATATACGCAACATAAAAAAAATACCGGTTCAGGTTCCAAGAATCATATACTAGACTTTTATCAAATGTATAGTTCGTTATTGACATTGAAACGGTGCAAAGTGATTAACTTCATCAAAGCATCTTTTATAAACTGTAATGAATGTACGACTATATATATATATATATATATAGCAATCCACTTTATAAATTCGTCAGTTTGTCAGGTTCGCTATATTACATATTTACATATTCTAAACCAGATGGACCCTAGAGACTCCCAAACAAGATACTGATTTTCATTAGTAATAAAAATAAATATGATATTCATCAATTTAAATTAGTCAAGTTATTCGTGAGTAAATACATATTGCGACTATCTCGATATGATGGTTTTATTGCATAATGATATGTACTGCATTAACCATGTAGTCCCATTGTGACTGGCTAACGTACCCACATGGAAAAGAAATGCATTTCAAAAATACATATAGATTGAGACACTGAAATGCATTTCAAAATGTATTTTGAATGTATTTTAAAATAAATTTGAAAATGCATTTTAATAAATACATTTTTAAAATGCATTTTCGGTGTCTCAATCTATGTATATGTATTTTAAATGCATTGCAAATCATTGTAAATGCATTTCTGTTCCATGTGGGTAACAAAATTCTATAGTGATTAACGAATTCATTAATTATTCATTATCGAATTACACTTTGAGTCATAAACAAGTAGAACCCAATGAAACAAAATCACAACTTCGTGCAAAATGCTTCGATTTAAATAAAATTTGGCACTTACATAGAATAATAATGTAGGAGCAGAAAACTTCTTCCTGACATGCGACAAATCTCGAAATTTTTCATTTTTCAACAAGAAAAGGTTGAACTGTTGCACCAGGAAACGCCACAGTTCATCAAACCCAACCACTGGCCACCAAACAGTCCGAACTTGAATCCAGTGGACTACAACATTTGGGAAGTTCTCCATGAAAGGGTTTACAAATCGAAGATTAATAATATCGAAGACTTAAAACTACGAATTAAGAAAACTTGATTTGAACTCGACCAGTGTATAATCGATTCGTCAATTAAAGAATGGCGCGTTAGACTCCTGGCTTGTGTAAAGGCCACCAGAGAACATTTTGAGAACATTTTATAATTCATTTTTGTTCCTACACTATTCTTCTTTGTAAGTCCTAAATTTCATTTAAATCGAAGCATTTTTGCACTAAGTTGTGATTTGTTTATTGGGTTCTACTTTATTATGACTCACAGTGTATATTTGGTGTGAAAAGTAACAATGTTGGACACCATTCATTTTCTTTCTAGCATTTTCGAGAATTTTCTTGGTATGCGTGTAGACATAGATAGTTTTCTCCACCCCAATCATAAACACATACATATCCAGGTTTTATCGCTTTTAATACTTTACAAGCAAATTTGCATGCTCTACCTCATTACTTTACTTTTATCGAGGGGAAATTCGCCGTTTAGCGTTTTGAAACCCCGTTTGCTAATGCAAAGATGTTATCTAAAGTAGTTATTGTCCCGAGGCTATGGCAAATAGCATTTATTAAATAATTTAGAGGTGTGTAGTGCTGCTTATAGCGAACATTACATTGAACAACTCATAAATTCTTGGAAGCTGTATTCAGCTAAACAAGCTGAACATTCCAGAAAATAAATTTTGAAACTACATTCATGCAGTGTATATGTATATATAGTGCTAGCCGTTTTTCATTTACAATAAACTGCACAATTCTTAAAACCATGCAGTGTTTTTAATCGGTTTGCAACCAAGGAAACTGCGGGAGTTCTGGGGGAGGATTAAACAGTTTTTATTTCATAGAGATAATTTCTAATGATGCACATAGGCAATTCTATGTAATTTTAGACTTTTAGATGAGTGTGCAGTGAGCTGAAAAAGGTTTAAAAACGCTGCTGTTAACTAATTAGTTTTGAAATCCACAATGAGATTAAAATTAGAAATCCCATTTGAGATCCTTTGAATACGTTAGACGTTCATATCACAGTACTCTACACTTTTTATGTCTGCAAGAATAAGAAGTCTTATATCTGATATAAAATTTGTTTATTTTGTGGTCCCTACTTACATATATTTTTCCTGATAATGATTAAACTAGGAAAAAAGATTTAAGATTTTGAAACTTTTGATTACATTGTTTAGTCATCTGTGAGGCAACTAATTAAGCATACATCAAATTTTGGATATCAAAAAAACCCTCTCTTTAAATTAGCTTTTTGCAAATATTTCGATGCATATACAAATGCAAGCAAATACGCAGTAAATTACAAATGCTTGATTTACTAAAAAAAAATCTAATTACAGTTATTTGTATATGTAAACATAACTAGATGCAAGAATCGGTTTTTGTACTTTTTTTGTATTAGTAGGAGGTAGTTTTTTTGAATTTTTAGCTGAAGTTTAAATTGCTGAAGTTGGTTCTTGTTTCATCGCCGATACAAAATAAATCAACACCCAACTTAATTATAGACGATAACTTAGCTGTAATTATACTCGGTGGTTTTTCCTATTCTCTTCTCCATTCGTGCATCGTTTGTTTTTATGGCTAGACTCGATGCAAAATCTTTTTATAAAAAAAACGTGCACAAAGAAGTATTTCTCATTAGACTCACATTCTTCGCACCTATCATGCTTGCATTGTTGAAATCGTGATTTAAAATCCATTCTTACATTTCACCCTACATTCGTTTTCTGGCATGATTTGAGTAACTCATTTTAGCTACACGAAGAAGCAAGTAACACATGTCTACTGACGCGTTAAAAATTGTCTTAAAATATATTCTTAAATTCCGATATAACGGAAATAAGAGCCTTTAATTAAAGATGACACCACGCTACCGAAAATCAATATAGAATGTGGCAAATGTGTGTCTGGTCTCGACTATTGAAATATTTCCAACCAGGCATTTTAGCGAGCTAAGATGAACAATACATTCATTTTCTCGTTAGATACGTAAGGGATCGCGTTTTTTTACCGGATATTAAAAATCGCAATGCGAAAATTGTCTCAGATATCAAGGCTTATTTGCTATTTGAATGGAGACTACTTTTGTATTTGTAAATGTGCTTATTCTTCAATGAAAACACTCATTTGTGGAGATTTGGTTATGAATATCAGTGAAATTGAAATCCATTTAATCTATTTTGGTAGATATGTATGGATTCCTCAGTGGTTTATTTGTACATAGTTTATTAATCGAGTTATTGTGTATCTAGACAACATGCAGTTGGGACGCATAGCCACTGCTGATATCCAAATTAAATTATGGTAATATTTCCCAAATTTGTATTGCATTTTATCAATTTAAAGCTTTTATAGTCCCATAAAAATATTAAACATTCACAATTTGTTGGTACTTTTTTGTAGAAAATTAAGTATATTTAATGAAAATTTGAATAAATGAAATATTTACATATGCAGTACAAATGCAACATTTAAACACAAAAATGTATGAAGAACATATAAAGATTTTTAGTTTTTAAAGTGCTTTTTTATAAAAAAAATTTAACCACCTATATATTTTGTATTACACTCAGCTCTGATAATAAGGTAACTCGGATATTTGGGGTTCTAATGCAGTTTAGGATTATCAAGTAGAATATTAGCTGTGTCAGAAATAAATAGAAATACAGGGTCATACATGTCAATTATCAATATTAATATAATGTTTGGCCACCTATTACATTTCGCTAGACTGCGCAAAACGTACAAGAGTCCATTTCAAGAAGATTGAGACAGCTAAACAATACATGGTTTTTGTTTGTCTCTAATAATTCCTTCCATAATGTTGAACCCCGTGTATGTCTATTGTCTCCATTAATTTGTCTCTTAAATATTTTTTTCTCAATATCTGGAACGTATCCAATAACATATGCTCAACGTTGGGCACCATAAACAATATTATAAAACTTGAAATGAGATGGGCATGTGCATAACGCAAAAAAGTAGGAATCCAATTTAATGGAACGCACCAAATTAAAGTATGCGTATAAGCCGTAATCTGGATGCTGCTTTCTAACAAATCCTTTATCGTTACATCCAAAAAATTGATTTGTTTCGTGAAGCATTGCTTTGTTTCAGAATTAATGCTCGGAAAACAAGATCGATATTGCAATCTTGTATATATATATATATATATATATATATATATATATATACTTCGTACTTCCGTAATCGTTTTAAGGTATAGCGCAACTGTTTCCAGTATAGATTTTTATCCCATCTCTTCCGCTTTTCTTCGTTCAAATAAATAAAATATGCAAACAGATGAAAATGAACAAGAACAAAATCAACAATTAATTCAGCCATATACGAATTTATGCATGTATAATACGTTGAGTATATCGCATATTTACATGTATTACATATGCATTACGGATATAAATTCTCATTTTCTTGCTTTATTAAAATTTATCAAACTGATGTTTCCTATACTCCATGCCCCAAATAAGGTCTGAAAACTAATGTTACTGAAAGTCACAGACAAAAATCCAATAATACCAACGAAAGCTTGTTGCATTAAAACATTTGCTGTACATGAAATAACCTCCTATATATCATACCGTTAACAGTCTTTATACCGAAACATACTAGGCATGCATAGAATTTATTAAACCAGATTAAATAGTTGCTAATTAAAATTCGTTTCCAGAATAAAGATGTACAAATTTACAACAGCTGAAAATTATAGACGAATAACTCAGAAAGGAAATTTTTAACATGTGTCTAAATTCCCATAACGAATAGAACAATAAGGCAAGCACTGTATGTTCATATTATCAAAAATATTATGTAAAAATTATGAAAATCTACATAAAATTTCAGAATACTTTTTAAATCGTGTCTATAAAGGTACACACCCACATGGAACAGAAATGCATTTACAATGATTCGTAATGCATTTAAAATACATATAGATTGAGACACCGAAAATGCATTTCTAAAAATGTATTTTAAAATGCGTTTGGAAATACATTTTGAAATGCATTTTTAGAAATGTATTTCTAAAAATACATTTATAAATGTATTTCACAATACATTCAAAATACATTTTGAAATGCATTTCAGTGTCTCAATCTATATGCATTTTTGAAATGCATTTCTTTTCCATGTGGGCATGATCAAAAAATAATTAAAATAGTAAATTCTTATTCCTATCCCTAAAATACTGCATAATGTCTACAACTAATGAACGCATGACTGTCATTCAAAACTTTCATAGACTATTTTTTTTTTTGAAATCTCAGGGAAGTGAATTTTCATTTTCTTTTCAATGGGTCTTCATCAACAAAATTCGAAGAGTACAACATGGTTTAAGGCGTGATAACAATGGGCATTACAGCTATCTGAGACTCTTCTTTTTGGAATAACATTCACGTAGACCTTGGAACTGGGGTTAACCATTGGTGAGGTTGTCGACCTTGTCATGAAATAAGTCGGTTTGCAGAGAATGATTAAATGGTGGAATTCTCCACTCGTGCACCAGCAATCAGAGGATGCAAACATATGGCCTGTTACCCTGCTCTTAATCTATCATGGACAAGCATCCGAGATGCTAAGGGTTTTCTACCGCTGTGTTTGATTATCAGGGTTGCACGAAGGACCAAGCTAAGGGAAACGGATGGCCTCGGCTACAACTACATCCAGTATGCGATAATTCGATGGTTTGATGAGCTGGCTGGGAGTCATTGGCCGGCTATTGTTACGTACACTTTCGCTATACGTTTATTATTGTTCTTTGTGGAATTATCACGTTTCTCTACTTGCCAATGTGTTAGAAAATACCGCGGTTTAGTGGCATGACAAACATCCGAGTCGAGTGTTGTTTCAGTGTCTGCATGTAGAAGTCTCACACAGGGTGGCAAACACCCGTATCGTCAACTGTAATATGTTATGTCTACACACGAAAAATCGTATTCACTCTTGTATTGGCCCTAACCTTTTTGTGCAAATTTTTCCTTTCAAAAATATGGGTGGAGTTATTACACGAATCATAATGTTAAAACTGCACAAAAATCTCGATCCAATGTAATATTTAGTACTACTATACACACTCTATAAATTAATGTTTTTGTATTGTTAGGCAAATATCCAGGGATTCAAGGAATAATACATATGTATCTTCTGAACATTTCAAAATTCAAATTATAACACTTCAACTTCAACAGATTTGCTGCAATTACATTTTACCTAAAATAAGTTTGTGATTTTTTACATTGTATTCAATCAGTTCCTTTATACCCATGGCGTCACTGAAAATATTTACAAGTTAATGCAAACTGGAAACTATATTAAAGTTTTTCAAATCTTTCATGCGTAATGAATATATTGTATCGAACATCAGTTGGAGCAAAATTATTAAATATCGAATTAAAAATAGCAAATATCTGTAATTTGTTTTCCAAAAAAATAATGTCTTTCAAACCTGGGTGGTTATACGAATGTGCATGCCATTATACTAGTAAATCAGTATGTATTCGTGAATTTATGTAAGCACAAACAGATATGCCCAGTAGATATGTACCAGATTTTCAGGAGAAATGCATATGACATGTCAACAAGATTTTCCTTCTTTAAAATTCATCTTTTCATTCTATTTCTTACCCTATGTATTGTAAATTTAGCAAACATGCACGTCTTCGGGGTATAAAGTCTCCTCATTTTCTTGTTGTTAGTAGCTGTTTAAAAATCATCAGTAAAAAATTACATTTCATCGCAAAACCATAATAAGCAATATGATCTGTTTCTTTTGATAGGTATACATAATGTTTTGAATAAGAAACAATTGTTTATATAATGTAGGAGTATAGCTCTTTGATGAAATGCCAATATTGATGAAAAATGAATTTAAATGCAAATCAAGCATCCATGTTAATTTAACCCATAGGCTTAACATGGTATTGTTTACTAATGCCATAAATCTATAAACTTAGTTTAAAAAAACCTGATGCCTGAAACCTGAGTCAGTATTTTTAAAGTTGGTCAAAAGTTCAAAAATACATTTGCATTATTACATAACATATACTTGTACTGTATGAAGATTATAAAATCAGATCATTTTCGAATACCAAGTAATCTGAAATCTCATCCTTTGAAAGACGTTAGTTTAACGTTGTCAAATCAATGTCAAATTAGGTCTGTAATGTTTTCTATTAGACTAAGTATACTAGCGCTATGTTTTGACTTGTTTGGTAGACATTGAACGCTGACTTACCGAAATAAATTAACGATCTAAAGACATTGATTTTTCTAAATTATGTAAAACTAATTAGCTTAGTACGAGTTCAACATTTGAAGGCACACCAATTTACCAATGATGGAACGCATGATCTTATTCACCGCGTTTTATATTGATCGAACTAGAAGAATATGTATGGCCAAAGTTCAGCTTGATGGCATTATAGGAGAGCTAATTGCATTTCACCAAGTTAATAAGTTTAAAATAAGAGATTTTCAAACAGTTCACTCATTTTCCGGCAACTTTGTTTATTAAATTATCTTTAAATTATCTCACAATTGTGATACAATTCAATCACCCGAAGTTGCTTCGTAGTTGAACGTTGCAAATTGTGGCCTATAATAATATTGTGGAATTTTCATGGTTTTTAAAACTACTGCCTTTTCAGCAGTAGGATCATTTCCAAATCTTGATTCCCACAAATGTCACATTGTATCCCGTTATTCTACCAATTTGTTTATTTTGAGAATAAGAGCTACAATTTCTGAACAATCCTATATGTATACATGCGTCTTTCTTCCTCATAGTTATATTGTGATTCAGCACTTGCCTGTACAATAAAGCTTATAAAATTGCGGTATTCAAAATTCAGAGATATATATACCGTATGTTTATTGTGTGTGGATTTAGATGCCTAAGAGAGTTGGTGTGCCATTCTCATAGTGCATGCGTGTGCAATAATCTAGACATACAGACTAACAACAATGCTATATGTTTAAGATCAGCCATTAAAAGGACATTAAAGTTTTCTATACCATCTATCCACTAACCTTTATCGCTTCAAATTATACAAAGGGTATTCTTTAAGCACGCCACTGCCATAAAATTCAGTCCAACATTGTCTCTTTTCTGAATGGCTCTTTTTCAGCGAATTGTTGGATCAAAACTCCATAATTTTAAGCATATGAAGCAGGCAGTCGAAAAATTTATCACGGTATAAGTCGGTAACGAAAGGCCGTAATACATTGCGAGAGAATTCGCTCAACTACCTATAAGGCAGTTGGGGGTTGTGATGAAAAAATCGATAGTTGCACTAAACTTTGAGACAGCACCATCTTTTGGCCATCCATTGTGTTATTCATGTTCATTGTATTTCATTTGGGAGCGAAATCTACGCAATAAAAAAAACTTTTTTGCTCACGCACCACTTTCATACTCGAGGCATTTTGTTTAAAATTGGATGAGTTTTTTAATGTTTATGCAAGAGAAGTAGGCTCAGTAACTGCAGGCTGCCTAAAATGAAACGCATCTCTTCTTTGGAGTATTAATTAATGCAGTTCGGGGAATATCTTGGTAAAATCTGTTGCAAATAACGTTACAAAGAGAAGGTTTAACTCAGTTTAGTTTGCTTTTGCTTTTGTACAGCTCCTACCTACTAAGTTTGCTTTAAGATTTTCTTTTTCTGATTCTCTTGGCCTGAGCATACAAAAATCCGAAGCATAAAGCACACAATCATAGAAACTCATATGCTTACTTCAAGTTTTAAATCCATGTCACTTCTTTTTTTAAGAAGTTCATCAAACTTAGTAATTTGTTTAAAAGAACAATGGTTTGTCATGAATCTAATAAAAACTTATATGAGCATCACATATGGAAACTTGGAGAAGTCTGCAGAGTTGATCATCCACAATTTTTTCAGAAAATTGGACAATAAGATTGGGTATTTTTAACATAAGTTATATTCGACATTCTATAATAATTGAATATAACTTTCTTATAGGCTAATAAAACTACGTAAATTTATAATTTATCATCTGTATAATGAGGATATAATAAATATTCGGCCAACATTATCCCATATCGTTTAATGGCAGTTGTCCCTTTTTGTCGTTGTATTAATTACAATACTAACAATATTTTGCATAAATTGGTAGATAAACTAACTTTAAATAAACTTTAATGATACTGTTTGTTTGTTAGTTAATTTTTAACGTTAATGATACTGTATACACTCTATGGTTTGATTTTTGTAAGGGTGTAATTTAATGTTTCCTTCATAAACATTGGCTTTTTCAGTATGCTGAAGTGGCCTTTTCTTTCTTTATTGCTCTTTTCCATGGTATGAAGCTACCATTGATTATGTTGCTTGAAGTACAATGTAGCAAGTAGGAGCGTAGTATATAATTTCCAAATTGTAATGAGTTCTGCTGTCAACTATTTCTTTGATCTCCTTGTGACGGGCGAAAAGCTAAGAATGCACTATATTAAAGAACAAAAAAAAAAAATGAAAATAAAAAAAAACAGAAAACACATTTGTTCGTAGACTTTCCTGAGTGATTAATTTGTTCATGTGGAAGCGTTATGTATGGGTGATTCAGTTGATCAGATCCATTGAAAAGATACGCCCATGTGGACAAAAATATGAAGTACGTAGTAGTATAGAATCCAAAGCTAACTGTGGGGGGTGAGGAAATTGACATGAATTTGAATGGCAGACTCTGTAAGGTCCCCTTAATTCAACAAACAATTATAGGGGAAGCCAATGGGACTTAATTTAATTATAGGCTAAATTAAAAATCGTTCATTCCATTTTTAAGAACACAATGATGTGCAGCCGAAATTGCTCTGGCACGTCATTATGGTGGATTTTAATAGTGGTTGTACGTGCCATGGCTGTGTAATTATCCTTCATTTATGGTATACCCACATGCATTTTCTCTTAGCCTCCGGAAGCCTTAAGCAGTTCAAGAAAAACGAGTGGAAAGTATATATATGGAAGACTGTTTGTATCAGATATTCTGGTGCATGAGGAAATAGGTCCTCCTTTATTGCACAAGAGATACCAAAATATGTCGAAATGACACGATATCATTCTGAAAGAACCCAGCTTGAAGTACAATTGAAGAAATGAAAGATTTTTGCTGCGCATGCTTCAAACATCACACCCTCATCAAATTAATGCCAAGCTTGCAGAAAATTCGGATGTGATGTTTATATTCAATTCCTTTAACAACCAGAAGTTCTGGTAGAGAAGTTTCAAAATGTAAACTTGAGTTTTGCTGTCATTTTATTACATCTTTTGCACGCTATATGGAAGGTTGACAACTCACAGTATGATTTATAATACTTTTAAAGTAAAACTGCATCACCAGAAACCCTTATATCTTTGGATAGCCTGTGTAGTAGTTCTGATTAATTTTGTAGTGTGGATATCACAGAAAAGAAAAGTCTCTTGAACAAATATTTGACCAACATATTAGTCGATAATTGGAATAGTAGCAAGAAGTAATCTAAGAACGTTGATTGGTTTTACAGTGCACTGTTTATGTTTTGGCGATATTTGATAGGTATATAGTATCCAACCAAAATTCAGGACAGATGCCCATTAACTATTGCGCAGAACAATCAATGCTTTGATATTATGAGAAATATATTACTTTAAAATATGTACAATTTTCTGATGGTTATATACTTTGCTTAAAGATTTTGTTGTTGTTGTATATGTAACAGTTAATGTGTCAACTAGTCATTTTACAAAATAACTGGTATTTGCAGTTATTTTCTAAAATGACTGAAAATTTAGCTTGATTATTTATTTGACTTATTGCCTGCTTAGGTTAGGTTAGGTTATTATATTATTAATCGTATGTCATTATGTGACCAGTCATTTTGTACAATGCCTGTACAATGAATTAGTCATTTTACAAAATGACTGTTTGACACATTGACTGTAACATATACACGCATTTGCATTTAAAATATACATTATATGCTATGGTTCACTGCCCTGACCTGAACTTTGCATAAAGTTGAGACAGCTAAAAATGAATACGGTATACTGTATACAAAATAACAACCTTAAATTACTATTTGTGAAAGACTAGTTGAGATATCATGTGTTAACTTTTAATTGGTGACAAGCAGAATGCTGGATATGTTGGCATGTTTTTATAACGCAATGTAACGAGATTTATTACATTTATTTTAGGGATTTCATTGGAGATTATCGAGTTCCAAAAATATGAAGATGTCTTCTTGGACTTAGTGCAAACTTAGCTTCGATCCATAGACCATCACATAGGAAGGATATTCTATATGGCTGCGCGCCCACACTGGGAAGTTACTACCAAAATGGTGCGTTTTAAAGGTAGGATGTAATATCGAAACTTCATATATCTTTAGCTCATAATTTCTGCTTACTTCTTATCCTGTACCTTTTGTATTTAACTGCAACCAATGTACCTATATCAAATCACCGAGGGCTTTACTGTATATAGAAAGTGTGTGTCTAAGGCCCTACAGAACTGTGTACATATAGCGTCTTATGCAATAACAAAAATAACCTCAGTGTATGTATATATTTACATACGATGTCAAGTTATTGGCACAACGTAATACATTTACAACCACAAAAACGGTGCTTTGGGAATTTGTGTCTTTGGTTGTTTAGACTGGTGTGTATGCTGTTGCTTGCTAGCAATCGATATATATTGGCACTGACGTTCTTCCCTCTAAAAATAATAGCAAGAGGCAACCAATTAGATATAAAAAAGGTATATCGGCAGCAAGATTTGATCACTAACTCTTACATAGACGCTCATAAAAACTCACGATCGTGTACACTAGAACAAGAAACTCTCAGGGAATATTAAGGCAGTATATGGCTTGTATTATATTGCCGAAAAAAATATTGATAGCCTAGATTCTTGTACGGCTGTGTCTACTAAAGCAAAAAAACTGGATATCGAATTTATCGAAGTGCCGAATGGTTTAGTTTCCTCCACTGAAAATCAAGACTTTTCGTCACTTGTCTATTAAGTAGTTTACTATCTAGAGCAATATTCTACTCTCAATAAAATTAAGAAGCCTAATTCATGCCCCCTTTTTTGAGCTCTTCAATCCATCATCTTGCCAATTCTTTGGCAAAAAAAAAAATAACGATCTCGCATGCTCATCTTAGAGAAAGTGTTTTTTTTTTAAAACTCTTCTAATGTAGAAATTTCATATTCAGGCAGGTGCATGGATTAATTTGTAAGACGTGCGTTCAAGTGCTTTAATCGGGCTGTTTAAGTTGAATATATTTATAGTTAGGGTGAGTTGCTTGCCTCAAATAATCGTGCTTTGGCATCATCCTGTAGGTAATTGCTCGTATAAATCAAGCATTTGTTGCTTTCGCTTCCAACATTTTCTTAATTGAATAATTCACTGGTTCATATCTGTGGTGATTTATATTAGGAATGTGGCAACATGTCTATAACAGAACACTTACATATAATCAGTTTATAAGTGAACAAACTCTGAAAGCATTCATCAGACAACTGTATTTTAGAGCTTTTATGAGCCCTGTTTACATAATGGAATAAAAAATAGCATGTCATGCTGACATTACATTAATCATTGATATTATTAATTTAAAATAAATGTCGATTGTTAGATGCTTTTTGCTCGCTACATTTTTAAATTTTATTATATTGTACATGTAAATGGTCTGTAATACTAACTGCTCAGCAGAATTGTTTTAACAGAAGACAATTTTAAGTTTAACCTGGCACATGTATAACAACGAGTTCCGAAATGTTTTTTTTTTTAAAATAATGTCCTTCTTTGTACATGTATGTTGCCTTCACATTTAGGTAGACCTTTGCTTAAGGTGCGTTTCCACGTGAGATAACTCTCGAGAGTTGCTCGAGAGTAAGCTCTAAAAATTAAAAACAAAAAAACCTAAACATGGGAAAGGCTATCATCAGGGTATTTTTTGATAGATTTTTGGCCTAGCTCTCGAGAGTTGCTCTCAAAATTCGAACATGGTTCGTACGTATTTTGCGAGCTACTATCAGAGAGGTCAGGGCTCGCGTGTTCATTAACGATAAAACTCGAGAAGGACAGCTCTCGAAGGGTAGCACGAGCTACATTAAGAACTGCTATAGAGAGCATTTCGAGAGCATCTGGAGAGTTTCTCTCACGTGGAAAGATTTGACTATTGTAAATGTTGACCACTTAAATTATGCTATGTTTAGACGTCATCGCGTGATCAATCCGCTATTCGACGGATTATTTATGATTTTCAATTTCATTTCTAATGTTGAACATACTCACCAAAGTTATTTACAGCATCTTCGTACATTAGATAAGCATTATAAGCGTGTTTAATGCAATGAAAAAACTATTTGCTCTTTGTTATCCTATCCTGCTTACGTGGGTCGTATTGATTAATTATTTTTCAGCTTGCATGAAAGTAATTTTCCAAAGTATCATGGCTGGGTGACATGGCATGTGTGAAAGAGCGACCAATAGAAAAACAGGTTTTCTAGTTTATCGATATGAGCATATATAACGGAAGGAGTTTTGAATGAGAAGGTTTTGTCACCTTTAAAATTTAATATCACTTTAGTGGATGAATTACAAGTGAAAGCCACGATTGGCGAATTCGCTAAGGATATAAGGGCGAATGGAAACTTAAATGCTTGTCATTTCTGAAGTTGGTTTTATACTCGCATGACCCAAGGATGACGTGCTAAGACTACGAAATTTCGACAGGAAATAAAAGAAATCGTTTGTGCCGTATTTGAACTTCTTGGTTTTCGCTAAAAAAATCGTGAATGGCTATACCAAAGACGCATTATTGCCGAATGAAAAACGCCAGATAATCTAAAGTGGTACATTAAGGGGGTCTAATAATATCTCAGCCACCCGATTGCCATTGGTGGCTGGCTTTTAGCTGTTTTATGTTAACCTCGCCAAGCATTTTCTATATGCTTCTCAACGGTAGTACACCTTAGTACGACAACTCCATATGAATGACTTTTGTCTTTGGGAGCAGAATGATAAGAAATTCTAAGCGCAATGCGTTTGTCGAAAAGCTTTTTCTTGAATTTTTCACCTCACATCTCTTTGTTCCTATTAATTTTTAGTTGGAAAACCGATACGAAAAGTGCATTATGATTTTTTTTGTGCTGGTGGTTGAGACTCGTCTAAAGAGCTTTATAAGAAAACATTATCAATAAAATTCTTCGCATTGGATTCCCTTTGTGAAATCTGTTTTCGCTATTTTGCAGCATTTTTCTGTCTGCTGCTAAAGAAAACTATTTCTCCCGCAGTATTAAGAAATAAGCGAAGCTTAATACACTAAAGTGCTTTTTACCAAAGAAAATGCCAAATGCACTAAATAAACGAAAAATAAAAGTAAATTTCCAGACGTTGTAAAGCCTTACTTGGAAAGAGGACGGAATCATAACTCTGCAAACTTAAATATCATATTATTGTATCGCAATATTCTGCTGTTGTTGGTGTAACAGTATAGTTAAATACAGTACAGCGAAACTTGCAACATTAAATACATTTCAAATATAGAAACACTTGATCTGCCCCAAAAGTATGATAGCAGTATAGGGCAGATCTTGATTCAACGAGCACCTTTATACGAGTATCATAAACATTCAACACTTTTTTGGTTTCATACATTGAACATGGCCATATGACTAGGTATATATGTATGCCTTAGTACGTCTCAAATATTGAAATATACATATGATATTCTCCTTATATTTCTGGGAACAATTACTATGTATGGGAGCCATACTATGTAGAATTTCACAAATATGGTCTTAACAGAGATTTGAATCTTATGGAGATTTATGAACATAAAGTGTATACTCACATCGATGGTTATATATACTAGATAGATATACGCAGTCATACATTCACGTATTTTTTCACCCAATAGATGACTTCTTTCACAATTTTTGCTTAAGAATTTAATATCATTAATCAAATGTCATCATAAACGTTGTATTTATTTAAAATGGTGATTTTCAAATTATCTTCAGTTTTGTGCTATACATTTCTCATTTAATATAAATTCTTTATCTCGCGAATTAAAACCAAAACCATATTGCAGAACGCACTTAATTGCAGTTTGGGTTTTTAAATTGCTAGATCGCAAGAATTCCGTTGTTTTTCTTGGCCTTTGCAGATTTGAGCATATGCTTCAGGAAATAAAATATTGAACCATAAAATGACACAGTACGTGCAAAAATTTAAAAGAAAATTTAAAGAACTATTCCTGCGGAGCTTGAAAATGACAATTTACATGCATGCACAATTTTGCATTTATTCGTATAAATCGACGCGACAATATTTCTGAGGGGAAACTTGCAGCAATCAGTTTTTGCAGCCATCCAATTTTCGTGTTTATGTTTCGGATTTTCTTGTCAAACTGCCTAAAAAGCTTAACTCTTTTCGTGAATATAAAGTTGGGTTATGGTATCAATGACAAAACTCGTACTTTATATTCAGTGTTCCCCACCGTCAATTTTCTTTATGCAGTAGCTAGTCCTCTTTTTTTGTACCATTTTGAATTACGCTTGACCAGGAAGAAGATTGGATTCGCATTTCAAAGGCCGGCTTCCTTTCACATAAAGATGACGAGGATATGACGAAATTGAACGGCCATTGCAAATCTCCAATTGCAATTTTTATAGAGTACAAAAACATTTGTAACTAGTATAATTATATGTAAAGTAAGTTCTGTCTGCGTTTGATCAAATTAGATAATTGGTTCAAGTTTTATGTATTCAGACAAGTTGTCTTCGTTTTAAAAATGTAGCCCAGAGTTTAATTAGTTAATTGATGTTAAAATAAGACGAAATTAAAGTTATGGTAACGCATTAGCATATTTTTCAATTAAAACTTGAGCATATTCTGGTTGTTTATGGATCATCCTGAAGGAAAATGCGTAGTAAACGAGGAAATGTAATTGCGCGGCTTAAGTAATTTCATAGATGTTCGTATCGTGTGTATATTTTGTTTCATGAACCTTCTCCCAATTACTACTCTACAATATACAAGATTAATACGATTTCTGTTAATTTTTCATGATAAGCTTTCATTATTTTTTTCCATTGCAGTTTCGCAAATCTTAAGAAAATGCTGTTAGGAATTTAGGATATTGTCAGACGTCAGAACTATTTATAATTCTTAAGCGCAAGTCAAAAATGTGCATTTGCTTTAAGTTAATAAAAAATTAGATGTTTTAAGCTAATTAATAAGTGTCACATGACTGGCATTGACTTATCCACTTGCGCTTTCCATTACTTCATAAGCGTTGGAATTCCATGTCCAAATCATTCATCGTCTAATCTGCATACGTATTTCTAATTAAAAAACTTTAGTCTTAAACCTCTTGAAAGATATCCTACTTTTCTAATCATATTTCGAAACCAAATGAAGCCCTCCGGTTTTATTTTCTACGTTTAAAAAAATGTGGACATGTAATTACATTCTTTTAATGCTTTTTTTGTGTCATCATTTGCATTCAGGCTTAATTTTCTTTAGACATGGACGGAAATACTACTGGAGTGCTTTTGTTATAAATTAGCTCACAGCTAGCACTTATAAAATCCTCCGGAAATTATTAGAAAACGTTGGCATAATCAGCTTAATATATATTGAGACACCTTATAAATTGTCTTATTATATTTCTGTTACTATATTTGGGTTCCGACATTAATTTCATGAAAAAAATGTAAGAACAAAGTGTTTGTTTCTCTCAGAAACTCTAATGTCAAGACAGTAATTAATTTGAAGCATTATGCGTATGTCTCGTTTTAGAATAATAACAGTCTTTATCAGTTGGTTGCATGCTTTTCTTCCATTTTTTATATTTTTATTCCTATTTAAACATATTATCTAGTGTCTTTGCAGTTTTCTTGAAATAACCACTCCATATTAATTTGAAGCCAACTTGTTGTATAATTCGTTTGGTTTGTTGGTTTAGCAATGGCACTTTATGATAATATGGAAGACAAATTCATCTTTAAAAGCTTTATCATCATAACCCGTTATAATTCCACACAAGATTAATATACGTCCTTTTATATTTGTAAAATTCCAAACGAAACTGTCGTGAACAGCTTTTTAGACTATACTAAATCTACTTAGGACAGCGTTACTGTAAAAGCCTTACGATTTAAATAAATTACTAGTGCAGTCCTATAATTCTTTACTAGGTGTCTGCTTATGTCTTTCTAGCATACATGATTGTTTAAGATGCCTTTGAATTCTAACTTTCTGTCACATTATTGAATTATAAGATACGACTGGTATCTTGCAAGGAAATGAAATAAGTAGGTTTGTGAATTTCCGCTGAAACCAGTTTAGGCATCTAGATTCGAAAGAAGCTAAGGTAAAAATACAATTTAGGAAGTTTCTTGATCCTTTATACTTTTACTCGACCATAAAATGGTTCGTAAAATTCATAAACGAAGAAATGTGGGTCTAGCGAGTCTTTATTGAAGTGACAAAATTGTTTTTGTGTGTTACAACAAACGCGACAGTCATGCCTCCGCATGTTACAGGGTGGCACATGCATCTTTTTATTCGAACTGTAGGGATTAGCAATCTGAAAATGAACTTATTGTTGGTATTATTAAAACTAATATAGATTCTAAACCTTTTTTATTTTTCCTTTTTCCTTGTAGGCAGGCAATCATTAATAACACCTAAGCATTGCCCGACAGTAACTGTTCCTAATTTAAGGTGATTTTATGTTTCGTTAATAATTAACAATTCTCTCATTACAACTTTTAACGATCATTTGCAATATCGTGGAATTTGTATCGGATGACATATTTTTAAAATGATGGAATGCAAATGCTTCTGCTATATATTTTTCAAGAGTTGTTAAACAAGTTGGTTTTGTTTCGATCTACATTTTCATTGAATGTTCATAAAATATAATTGTGTGTCTGCCAATTTTAAGGCCAATAACTTAAGTAATATGCTGTCCTAAAAATAAAAGTTTACATTTTAAAAACTTTTTACATTCCATAAAAAGAAATTACAACTTGTATTTCCTTCTGTAGTTTATTTTATCATCTCCCTGGTGAACAAAACAATAGAGATTTCTATTGTTTTCTATTGTTATTTGGAACGTTGTTTTCTATTGGTTTTAATTGTTTTCTATGGTTTTCTATTGTTTTCTATTGTTCAGTCGATACAGCTAAACCACAGAAGTCAATAGAAGTCAATACATGAACCATAGAAAACAATTAAAATCAATAAAGTGTCCAAATAACA
>JAQGBW010000275.1:0-50097 GCA_034698625.1 Julus scanicus | reverse complement strand
TTGTTTTAAATAAAAATTAATTAAAAAAAAAAAAAAAAAAAAAAAAAAGACCTTAATTAAAAACTTAATTAAACTGAAAATCCAAAAACTGAAAATTACCATCATTGAGGACGTCATATTTGAATGTCCCCTTACGAAATAAAAATCACTAATTCATGACCATAAAATGATAATCAAAAATAGTAGCGCAGTCATTATAATGCCATTGTAGCTTCATTTTGGTTTTTCCCATTAATGTTTATGTTTATGTTACATGTTTTTTTGTATGTTTCTCATACATTACAGCTGCTGTTCGCCCATTGAATAAAACGAAAATGTGGTTATTAATGTGTCTATTATTTATTCGATACGTACAAGCAGACAGACTCCAGATTTATATTAAATTTCATTATTTCTTCCATAAAAATACATGGTCTGATTAAGTGCTAATTAAGTGACGCCAGGAAATGCGAAGGTTGTCGCCAAAAATCGTGTCTAGGATGAATTCCTGCTCTTATTTTGACCCTCATCCCATTTTAATGCATGTAAACGACCCCCTGTAGCGATCAAAACATATCCTTGGCTTTATGCATTTTCATACCTTCATTACGTATTCGCATGAAACTGCAATTTTTGCCTAATCTTTTTATAGATGCACATGGTCATAATAGATGGCGCTGCAAATCGACAAAAACTTTTCCTAACCTGTTTACAACGCCTTCTTCAGAAGCAAAGAACAACTCTTTGAAACTGTTTAACACCTTGTTTTTCAAGTTGTGTGCCGCCAAGGGTACTCAGATGTGCCGCAGAAATTTAATGGATGAAATGCTTTGAGATTAAAAATGTTGAAAAACACTATTTTGCATTCTGTGTATTACAGGAATTTTGTTCAGCATGTATAATATGAAATTTCTCCTAAAATTTCCTAACTACAACAATAAGATTATAATGATTACATTAAGTAAACCATGATGGAAGATAACAAAATACCGCAGTAAAAATAATGTATATTTATTTCACGGGTCAAATTTTTCCATAAACCTTTTAATAAAACGCTATATAACGAAAATATTTTTCCTCAAATTTCGGCACCCGAGCTAGGCTATATATAGAGGGCGTACAGGTATTTTTATGGCTCGTTATGCCCCCTATTAAGAGCCGCCATTACTGTAGGCCTAACCGCCATATTTCAACAGGTGTGGCAATGCCCTCTCCTTAAGTGCCACTCATTTCGCCCTCACATCTTTCGGGCCTAATTGACTTATAATGCATGTAAATTCCCATGTTCGATACAGCCATTTTTGCATTTTTTTTTTTTTTCAATTTCATTTTCCCCACTAAAAATTCACTTTTTACAGTCGTGTTGGACCAATTTCTGATTAGTATAATCATCCACTAAACTTTGTTTTAATTTACTATTCCTCCTTTTTTTGTTTTGGGCGATTACACCCGATTACCTTAATCAGAATTTCGTGCTCTCCATAGTTGCTAAAAATAAACCATTAGCCAAAAAACAACGATTTTCAATTAATTAAGACCTTTCGGTTTAACCCACGTTGATATCGGTATACATACGAAAATTCCTTGACGAAATCATATATGCATGAACGGCTTTTATCGTTATATTTTCACACACAACTAATATTTCAAAGCAAAGTATATCAAAACAAAAAGCACTAAAGCAGGGCTCAAGGAAAAAAAGTTGTCACTATCGGAGCTACTACATAATTCGTCCATTAGGCAACCCTGAGACAACTGACAGCAAGTGGCGAAATATGTATATCAGTTTTGCATGTATTATTTTTAAATTTAGGTTAGAAAACCCTCGATTGGGAACCGTGCGTGCTCCATGACCCAGTAAAATATCAGTGACAGGAATATATGAACTCGGTCACCCATAAAGCTAAAGCGCCGTTAAATCATCATCAACCTTGCAATTCACACCACATTCACTTTGCGAATAATGCTCTGACGCACTTTTTCACTGTCTCAGTGGGAATAAATATTTAATGTCTTAATCTCTGGATAAAATATGATCGAGTTCACATTTCATCTCACACAATAAGTTGAATTTTTCTTTCAATTATACTCCCAGCAAAGAATTAACTGCGCTTTATTCAAATTAAATGCAGCATCTTTGCAGTAAAAAGCAGTTAATAACAGAAAAACTGCAGTTTTTTCTTTCATTGTATACAAGAAAAACTGCAATTAAGAAATAAGCACAAATGCAATGTGGGACTCAGCCCACCTTTTTAGGTATGGTTTTGTATACATTTACGATATATACATTACGATTTTTAGAGGAACAATCATGGCATTTGCCTGGTAGTTCCCCCGGGAATTGAACCCAGATCACCCCATTAATGTGCAAGAAGTGCAGTAATTCTGCAGTAAGAAACAATTCAAAAAACTATGTGGCAGCTTAAGTTAAAAAACAAAACATATGCTTAATGGTAAGCATTTCTAGGAAAAGGGAGAAAATAACTCAGGACTATGATCTGGAGGGTGGTCACATCTGTAAAGTACTTGGGAATCATCAACACTAATGACATGCTTTGGAGCACTCATATATTAAGAGCGTCACCAGGTTAGCAATTCATTGCATGAATTTCTCCAGCAGGTGTTTCGAAATCATCCCTGGCAGGTTAAGAAGGTGGCGTACCATTCACTGGTTTGTTCTCTGATGGAGTACTCCTTATTGAGATGGGCAAGTGCAAGAATTAGAGATCAACAGCATAAGGCAATCATGCAGATTTGCGACATGGTAATATCAACTGGATGCGAGTGTCTCTCAGATACTCCAAACGCTTGCTCAAGCTTTATCTCTTCTAAGCTGCATCTCAAGCTTAAGTTAAAGTTTGAGATAACACCCTACTACAGTTGTTGAGGCTCACATTTGGCTGTCTTGAGCTCGTCTTGGCAATTTTTCTGTGCAGCTGTGATAGGCATCTGGGACTTAAGATGCAGTTGGTGTCAAGCTCATGAATTTTCAAAATTAATTCAATATGAAAATGAGTATGCAGATTTTGTACAATAAATCTCATTATCATAAACTAGGCATGTTTTACATATTTTCATTTCTAAGCTAATGTAAAATAACATGAGACGTTTAGAAACATGTTTTCCATTTCCATTTATATTGAAAATACATGTAGGCCTACTAAAACATTAACCACCCTAAAAATATCACAATAAAAATACTTTATTTTGGGAAATTTGATTGTCGAAGCCAATCAAACGCCTCGTTTATGGTATTGTTAAATCTGAAATGCAGTAATTTCTCAGCCTCTCGTATATTGGGAGCACTGTTATTGCTGTTTCGCAAAGAAGCTAGGCCCCAGGTCATATAGTGTTACCCTCATATATACAATCAATAGGTAGTTAAACGAATTCTCCTGAAAGTGCAATTATTAATTTTGAAAAGGAGCCACGGATGGGTGCACGGATAATCAATGAATATACCGCAAATGGTTATTTTCCTCCCAGCAATTTGGGGTTGAATATCCCTGCTATATATATATATACAAGATTTCCCTGGCATTTCCCATAAACAGGCCCGCCTCAAAGGCTACGTTTTTCTTTTCTTTTTCAGGAAAATGTTCATTTTTCTTTGAAAAATTGAATTATTCATGCTGGCCATCTCCTGGCATGAAATTCCCATTGCATTAATGTGCTTTTGTGCTGTCACGTTGGTGACAGGCAACCATGACACCTCGTTTTGCCAAAAAATCTTCGTGTTTCACGAAAGCCCTCCTCCCTTCTCAGCCTTTTCCGGCACCCCAGTCCTCTGACCTTTTCATTTCGCTCTTTTTTCTCTTTTTCTATCCTTTCCTATTTTGTGAAGAAACTCACGCTTTTCCATATATAATGAAAACACGAATTTCTCACCCTCGCTTTTGCATTTTTCAGGGAGAAAAATATTGCTTTCACTTAAAAACGCAGGTATTAAGTCTTCACGCCGTATTAACCCCTTCGTTTTTCGTCAATGAAAACATCGCCCTGTATATAGTTGATGCACATGTGCCTGGGAACTACTCTTATATTTACATGGAAAAATATGATTCATGTTGAATTCATATCATTTTTTGTATGTAAATAATAAATTATCTGAGAAGAGATAATAGAAAAATCCCACGTAAATTTAAAAATCAGAGAAGTTGACCAATTACCCTGGTTCTAAAGATTTTCAATGCCTTTCATTAAAATTAATCATGTAGTGCATTCAATGCACGGTGAAATTATCAGCTAAATTCAAAATGAAGCAAAATACCAATTTTTTCAAAGCATAAAAATGGCTATCTTCAGAAAGTATCTTTTTTGTTTACTCCTAGGAGTAAGCCTATAGACCGAAATAATTTCTTAACATAGAGTTGGACCACCCAATCCTTATTATTAAACCTTATTGGAATGGACTCCTATGGTTTCGAACAGACTACATTTCTTTAAATACAAAAATGTATTTTTCAAAATTCTTCTATTTCCATGCATGAGTCTTCCATTTTTGAAATTCACTAGATCACACTCAATACACTGATACCAGTTCTAGATAGCAGAAGATTCAGTTTTGCCGATTAAAGTTGCTTCTCAAAATGCCTATTGCGGCGTTTAAGTGACTGCATTTTTTTACCTTATAAGGTAATTTAAAATAGCATAATTAACTTAAAGTTAATTACGTAGTCAAATTATGTTTCCAGGCAATACACTAAATGATGACTTAACTCGTAATTCAATCAAAACAACATCCCACTACGAGCACGATTACAATAAAATTGACTGGAAAACTCCTTAAAAATGAAGGGTTCCAAATTGAACCAATAGAAAGATTCAGCAATCAAACTCACAGTTGACGTTATCAACAGCACTGTGTTATTTTTTTCGAAATGCACATGTGCCTGATAACGTTAATGGGATTCTGAGTAAAGGGGAACAAAACCATGTTCTTGGAGATGCACATGTAGGGGATACTGGGGCACAATGGGTACACTTTTTAGAATTCATTTTTTTTTAGGGAGGAAAATATTTAACTTGTAGCATTTTAAAAGAATAGCACCGTAATATACAAGCCTCCAGGATCTGTATACATTTTGTCATGGTTTTAAAGCTACTATTTTTTTGCAATAAAATATTAAAGTTGGTTGCACAGACTGTCCCACTGTGCCCCTATGTATACCGTGGCACAGTGGGACATGGCACGGGGTACAGTGGTCCACTCGAAATTACGACAAATTTTTAAAGAAAAAAAACACCACATTGATTAATTGTGTTTAATTTAGCACGTCAATTTAAAATTCCAAGTATAAATTACAAAAATGATTAAAATTAACCATAATTACAGCAGCTTTCTTATTTTCACTGCATACTTGTCCAAATGTGGGTTTTTTCTGTGATTGTGAGCTATTTATACTTTAAAACATAAATTTAAACATGATTTTAATTTAAAGGTATGATTAATGAGAAAATATGAAAACATTTTCCAATAACATTAATTGGGGAATGCTGGTGGAGACATGTCCCACTGTACTCCATAATGTTGTTGTCCACCGTACCCCGTGTATAACCAATTTGATTTGAATAAGGCCTTACCGCTGACCACATGGCTAATTAACATAAACTTTAGTTTGAAATTATAGCTGGATATAAACACTTGCAAATATTTTCTTCTATAGATATACTTGTGTCAGATCGCAGAAATTTTGGTTAATGAAATAGTTCTGCATACAGATTTTTTTGCAAATCAAAAGCATTGGGTTGCTGATAAAACCTGATTTTATAAAGACGTTGTAATATTGTGCCCCGGTCTCCCCTACCCGATAATGTGAATATTTGTGAAAAGTTCCTGCTCGAAAATGAAAGATTATCGTATTCCAGTAACTAAAATTTAGCCAAATTAATTTCAATTAGCTCACCTGGACAAGTAATTTAACTACATAACTTGATGTAAAATATCCGAAATCCCGTTTTCGTGGACCCTCGATCCCCCTTAAATGCGGAAAACAAAACATGTCGTTCCGCGAACCCCCAAATATACAAACTCTCACGAAGTCCTGGAGAGGGAGAAAAAAGCGTGACAACGACTGCGGACATCTTGGGAGGTCAAAATCAAGAACAGGTGAATCCAACACACAATTAAGGTCCACGATGCGCGGGTTCACCGAGTGAAGGTTTTTTTTTTTTTTTTTTTTTTTTTAAAAACAGCATTGGACGAAGCGAAACAAATTCAAGATTGTTTAATTAACGAGTTTCTTAGTTTGCATGCTTTCTAATTATTCTTACAAAGCGTTAGAAAAAAAAAAGAAAATATGCAGCTGGGACAAACTCACGACGGGGGCACGTCATAAAAGGATGGACCCAAGCCACACAGATAGCAAGTGACGGAAAAGGGTTACTAGGAAGAACACCCCCTCCCCCCTTAATTAAGGCTTGACCCCTGGCGGCTATTTCATCAACCGAGCGTGACGTCATGAAGCAACTTATAAAGAAGCATGAATGGCAAATTAATTTTACAAAGAATAAGAAGAAGATGGAGAAGAGCTTGAAGAGGACAACGACACTGAGAAATTCCATCGTGTCAGAACGGAAGAATAGCTGTGAAATACCAGGAAGTAAAAGCCCATCTTTTCATAAACACCCAAATAGAATTGCTTATTTCATGGTTTATCTCGTAAAAAAAAACACCTAACCTAGCCGAAAGCCTGCTCACTCTCACTATATATACATTAGGTTCTTCGTCCGCACCTCCACGTATACATGCACCTTGAAAACGTGATTGTATCCCGAGAAACAACGAGACGGTCGTCAAAATTTGCGATAAATAACAAAGTTGAATTTCACGGTCGAAATCATGTGCGAGGGGGGAACAAAATGGAGGTGAAATCGTTGAAATTTGCCCAGGTTTGGGATTGGGAGGTGACCAATTTTCCAAAAGCCTTTTACAGTACGATGAAAAATGGAACCTGCATGGTCAGCGTGATCTCACGAGAACAAAAACAGGTTTGTACAAACAGTGTCCACACTGGTCATGGCGCTCCTACCAAGGTCTGTATACTATGACCAGCATAAGGTAAACTACTATTTTTTTGCAATAAGGCGCCAGAGCAAACAAGAAACCTAAACACAATTTATGCAAACTTGTTTATTGAAATGTGTTTTCAAGAACATTTTCTATAGTTAATTTCCATCTTAAAGTGGTTGGGTGCAATAGTCTTCTGCAAATTAACACATAGTATGCACACCGAAAAAAAATTCCATAGAAACAAAAGAAACTGCCAAAGATGGCAGTGTTTGGTCATGGTATTGGTAAGAGAGATCCATGCTCATCAAACTTTTTTTGTCTTTAATGTTTGCTTGCTCTAGAAAAAACATAGACATGTTTTCTGGAAACATACGTTTTCTCCAAAAGTTTGCTGAAACCTCTAGACAAAAAAACTGGTGAGCAATTTTTTTGGGGGAAACGTGTTTATAAAACCCTGTTTTTGTTTCGTGTTTGCTCCAGTGCATACACGTGTACCCACATTAACTTTCCAGTTGTAATAAAACACCCACATTCCACCAATAGTATACAACATGTGATGACGAAACATAACTTGTAAAAGTTGCTACAGGGAAATCGTATACTGGAAACCTCTTCCAATCAATATACAATGTATTTTAACACGACCATTTCCTTATATTGTAACCATTTCATCGAGTGGACTTCAATTTGCCATGTTTTTTTATCTTAATCTTCAAAGGTCAACAAACTGGTCAACTGGTAAGCGAGCCTAGACACACCCTCATGAATGTATAATCTGGCTTCTGATACAACCCACGGCCTCATTTTTCTTGTAATGCCAACACAAAACGTCACGTTTTCGTTCAGTTCATGAGACTACTACAACACGGATTGTTAGCATTATAGAAACATATACATGGCATAGCCCATCCTCCAACACATCGTTCTTGAGGTGTCCACTTCAAGAACGACGTCTATAGAGTGTTGCCGACAAATTACACGAATCCGTGAAGTATAAATAAGTGATTTAATGCCTCAAGGTCTGCATTTGGTTAAACGCGTGGATAATTTTAGTTCCCACAAGAAATTCTTCTCCCCCTGGCGGCTGAAAGCTGCACGGGCAAGAATTCTTTAGCATTAAATTATGTGAAATTATCCTTAATTTAAGATATGCATATTTTGGTTGTTATATGCTTTAAAGCATGCATTTGTTTTATTTTGTAAGCACATCAGATATATTACAGTGGTGGCGCCACGATCTATTTTCAATAAACGTTCAAAAAATACCCTTACAAAAGGGGAAAAACGTCCATGAAAGCCGTGTGGGAATATTTCTTCATTATGAATTGTTGTTATGAGTGATGGCTGAAATACCAGCGACTGAATTGATTCAATCCTCGATATATTAAAACCACCAACAATAAGTCATAATGGTAGAAATTAAAAAAAAAGCGTACTTCCTGAATTCAACGTACTCTGCGAGCCTAAATAGCAAGCTCACGATAAAAAGCAACGAGCTCATGAGTCTTAGAATGTTAACAACAACAAAAAAGAGATGAAAAGAGGTCCACCATCAGCATAATCACTGTCGTACCTTTTTAACATGGGATTTATGTCCGGCGGCCATTGGCATATACAACACATCATCATCATCATCACCACCATCATCATCCATCACTCGATTCAAAAAATCATTATAAGAATTTTTTTGTACGTTCCTATTTTCATGCTTCATCCCCCTGGTGAGAAACGTGGCCATCTATTGTGGACCCATTAATAGTTGGTGCTAGTAATCCATAAATAATACTACGAAATTAAAGAGGGCGCTCCTCCTTCGGCGTGTCCTGATCACACGGATGATATACACATGAAAAAGCTATACATAGCCATACTTAAACACCATACATGTATATGCATGGTCAAATAATCAGAAATTGGCCATATATGAACAATAACTCTGACCAGATCATATATTGGGAAGCAGTGAATTATTTGTTAACACGTGACACACAAAATGCTTAAAATTCTCTGCATTGTCAAGGCACATTATCATTTTTAAGTAGAAAACTTCTCTGATTTTTTTCAATAAAGTATAGAAAAATCACGTTTCTAATCGAATAATGTGTTCTCAGATAATCATAGAAGATAACCTCCCATAACTTTCCACGGCACACCAGGGAAAAACAAGCTTTAAAGATGGTTTAAGTCAAAAGGTAGTTATTTCAACAAAATTCTTTAGCCGGGTTGCCACTGCGTTAAACATTGGACAAAAATGTTTTTGAACTTGGTATGCAGAAACAAATTGCGAGAAAAATGTGTGCGCAAACTTATGACGCATTTTTGGTCCAAAAACGATGTTTATACAACATTTTTCCGATCGCTCGTGAGGCGGTCCGGATCAAAGGGGAAAACGTTGCAATTTACTGCGCATGCTCAGCCAAACCAAGTGACTTGAAGCGCCGTTAACTGGATGAGTTTGTTGATGGATTCTTGAACATTTTGATGGAGACAGGTCAGCATTCTTCAACATGTTCAAGAATACAATGTTTCAGGTTTCTCTTGAATGTATGTATGTATGTTGTTTGCATGTTTTATGTTCAATGTGTAATGTTCAATGCAGTGGAGACGTGGCTTTTAATAATTGTATGGACTATTTCATACATCCCTTATGCCCCATGTCAATTCTCCATCTTGCATCCCACAATGCATCTCTGGAAAAGGAGTGGGAGGGGCCTAGATGTAAGCGTGCGCGCAGGGATAGAGTTACAAAGTAGAACGACAGCATTGGCGTAATCGTGTCATCAGGGGCGAGAAGAGGCCTAATTAATAATTATTCAGCGTTGAAATGTGGGTCGCCCAACGTGAAAGGCCTGATTGCCTATCTTATCGTTAGTTACGATAACGAATTGTTTCAGATCACATTATCATACAAAACTTTATCCATAAGCTCATTCACCCTTCGTGATCTTAATCCCTGATGACGTCACGCTGTTCGCGACCGCCACCTGGAGACGCTCAAGTCAGCTGGACATCAGTTGTTGGCCTAAAATGGGCAGTTTTCTCGATAGGGTAGTTTTGGTGCTCCAGTTTAAATTAATATGGAGTTCATTTGATGTCTAAAATTGAATTATCCAAAACAAAAATCTCATGGCAACCACAATTTTATGTCCAGGCCCTAATCCATAGAAGAGAGGATTTGGAGATTTATCTCGAGAAATACCATATTATTACAGATCCTAAAATTACATGACTTAGTAAAAGTTCAGTCTTTGTCAGAAGCATAAGTTTCTCTAAACACTGGTCAGAGCTTTTTGCTAAGCAAGCAGTTATTTTGATTTCTTAAACAGTGTAAATGATATTCAGTGAGAAAATGTCACGAAAGAAGCAATAAACAATCTTTAATAAAGCGACTAATTTAAGTAAACACTATTTGTGTACTTTGTGAGGTGGTGGTTACACTTTAATGTGCAAGTACATTTTGAATTTTTTTTCTATGATGTTTTTTCTGACTTCTGATAATAACAATTATAGTTATGGGACGAACAAATTTTGATGGACCCCTGGAGTGAATCTTAATGAGGTTCTATAGTACTTGTCATTCTCTTTTATACGTGCTTGGAAGTCAAGATCTGCGCACGCGCACAAACACATAACCAACATGTGCGCCTGCGCGGATTCAATTTTGCGACAACAACCTCTCGCCTGATTGAGGTTAATGTTGAGAATTTATAGTTTGTCATTGCTTCTTTTTGTAACTTACGAGACTAGACAAACTGAGTCTTTTTATTTCTATAGAATATAATGTAAAAAAAGTTTCAGCAAATTTTCGTAGAATATTAATGTCGGTCAAAAGTTGGCTGCAAAAGTAAAGTGTTACATCAATTAGAACGGCTAAATGGAAATACAGTTAAGGTAATTAACCGGTCATTAATTCATTTCAAATTCTTCAGTTAAGTGTTGTTTTTTAACATTATGATGCTCACGCCACAAGCTTAATATAATTTACAGGCAAATGTACACCCAAATACGTGCATGTACACCATTCAGGCAACGTCCATCTGTGGGGTACAAATCGTGGTCATCTTGACCAAAAGAAATTGTGGGTTATTAATGGCATCCTGGTAACCCCCTTTTGGGGGGATTCAAAATTCGTTTCTTATATGAAAATGTTGAAAAAAAGTTCAGAGATATTTATGAGTTCAAGTAAAAAAAATAACCAAACAATAACGGGTCTACCTTTTATAATACGAAACCTCATATATTAATACAAAACTGTGTTATCTCAGATGGCCGAATATAATAAGTGAATCAATTAAAACGGTTCCTGGTCCATAAATCTTCAGCTTCCAAAATTGTGTAATTTAATTATTTCTATGAGCATAATAAATTAAGCACTATACAGCAACCCCACCTGCCGTCGCCCCTTATAATTGCCACGCAGTTATGTTCAATATAAAACAGTTAGAAATATTTTAAAAAAATAATTTTTTTACTTCTTAGAGATAATGGCTTTTAAAATTTAAAAAAACTTTTCAACCCGTTAAATAAATAGATACAAATTTGAGCTTTTTCGCCCTCATATCGTCGATTGCGACGAATATTTATGAACCATGAACTAGGCAAGCAGACCAGACGGTAAGCAATATTTCCCACCAAAATACAATTAGGCCTACGAAAGTGGACAGCAGCGGCCTCTTTGATCCCCAATTTTTCGTTGTTGTCTTGAATGTACAGGTAGAATGGCTTCAGTATATAGAACATCAGCACATTCGCATAGAAAGTGGCGCCCTCTAGCGTAGTCGCTTTTCTTAGCAAGTAGTAGCCTATATTGGGTTAGACTAGTTAGAGGTATTCATTTAACCAGTATAGGATAAACGAAGAGTGCCACACTAACGGCATTGGCAAAATTTAGCGATCAGTTTAAAAGAGGTAACAACATGTAACACTGTTATTTATAGTCATAAACTACGGCACTAAACACGGCATAAGTTAATACGAATGGCAAACAACCATTGGTGATCTGCAATATACAGATTGGCACATTTGTTGCATTGGCTCATTATGGAGCCATACTCTAAAAAGCATATCCTGATATAAGTAATTCATCTGCTTAAAATGTGTTCTTCTGGCTTTTAAAACATGGGTTTTTTGGGATTTTTTTTTAATGAAAATCATTATTAACTTCCACATAGGTAGCGACTAGCGAAATGATTCAACAGACAATAGCATATATTTTCATTCTAAATTCCATTTTTTCAAACAGTATAATATTAAAATGGAATATTTGAAAAGTATTCAAGCATGCTAAAAGGTGAGAAAACTATACCCGCATTGTGGACATTTTTCAATTCTTCAATTTTTCAATAAATACTAAAATTTTAAAAACCTTTGATAAATAAAGTTTGCAGAACACTACATAGCAAACTTGAGTATTTTATGATTTTGCCCGGTATATCGATACATGTACCTGCACGGGACACACAATATAAAAAGCCCCCCCTGGGACTTCGAAGAAGAACTAAGCGGAGTTAATTACACCACACGAAGGAGTGATCCTAAACCGTAATTAAAACTAAAGATTTTGTCAGATTACGGTTTAAAAAACGCTTTTCTAAGGAAATCCACGATGTGATTCCTGGCAGGATTCCTTGCCGCCATCTTAAATCCGCGTAGAACATGAGAAACAAAAAAAACCGCCCAAAAACAACGGGTTGAAAAACACGGGGTTTCGCTATTTTTCTCCAGAAATTCGTGCAACCAAAAGCCATAATCACGATAATTGCCAAATAATTATCTAATCATCGCCAGAATGTGCCATGGTGCATGCATGGAGGCACCTGCAGTTACAAACTTGCGGCATCCATATTGCTTTACAGCGCCACCTGGCACAAAAAAACCCGCAAACACGACGATGTTTTTCCATCTAACCCTGCTTTAATTGTCCTATTAATCCAAAACGGGGCGAAAGTTATTTTTATGTACAAAATTTCCCAAATTTGGTGACCTGGCTTTTTGAAAAACATTCCTCATCTGCATATAACAACACGATTAATGAGAACAGTTTAGTGATATGATTTATGTTTTTAAAAAAACTTTGTCAAAAAACTGCAGCAACAAGTTTTCCTTGAACCAAATGGATATTTCCACCCACCCAAATATTAATAAATATGTTCACTTTCGAGATTTTAATTTTTTATATAAAAAAAATTGGAAGAATTTTTAAAAGGTTTTTTTTTAGCAAAAATAGTGGTAAATAAACCGCTTATTTTATTCACGTTTTTATACATGTAGGTTAAACATGCAATGCTAGCATAAATCTGACCCATTGACTTGTGGCGTGAAATTACACGGCCGCGTAACGTTCGATTCAAGGTTTAATCGTGAAAATAGCAAATTATTCGCCAAAAAAAAAAAAGAGTCAAAAGGTTTGGAAATTTGATTGAAAATTTCCTTGAATCGTGAGGGGGTAACCTGATAAATGTGGTGACATTGTGAATACGCATGCGGGGGTGGGAGCGTGAACTGAGCATCAAAATAATCGTTTTGGCGAGATGTATGTGAACATTCAACGCCTATAATTCACAATGGGGCGATGGTAACTGGTTCGCCAAAACACTTTTGGTGACGCGTTACTCTGATAGATGTCGTTGTCAGGTTATCAGCGGTGGGTCAGCTATCAATTTTTGTTGTATAATGGCAGGACACGTTTTCACGACATAACATGCATGCCTGCTTACAATTCACTGCAGAAAAAATGGTTTGCTTGGCATTCGTTAATCGATTCTCACAAGTCAATGAATTGTGGTTATGCAACCTATATTTTGAAATTTCACTTTTCTATAGAACCAAATCAGCCATCACGGCTGATGTTACAAGCATGTTACAAGCCATACACGCAGTGTTTTGTAGTAATCTTAATAAACTCAAGCCGGGTCTCCACCAAGACGTACATTGTACGTACAGTATACACACGTTTTTACAAACATATGCAAAAAAGTTTGCCCTCGGGGTTTGTTTCAGCCGCCATTTCGTAAATATTATGTAAATATCAAAATTGTACAGCTATTAAAGACATTAAAGCCTGTTGCCCACCTGGCGAAAATCAATCACTCAACTCACACGAAATCGTCTGCTAAATCAGGAAGCGGACGTTCGCGCATGTGCAATAGGTAGTGAGGAGAGCTCACATGACGTCACGGAAATCAGCCTCGCCATGCCGGATTCAAACATCACTTTTGAAGCGCAAAACATGGCGGCCAGCTAGAAAATATGGTAATATGGTAAAATGGTAAATATGGTCACGTGCTTCACGCCACTCGCAGGAGCGTCGATCTTTTTCTGTTTTGTGAAGGGCGTCAAGTGGGAATTGGCACGCAATTTTGTGAGTTGTGAGTTGTGCATGATTTTCGCCAGGTGGACAACAGGCTTTAATTGGAGTACAATTTTGATATTTTCATATATTTACATAATTTACCAAATGGCGACTGAAACAAACCCGGAGGGCAAACTTTTTTGCATATGTTTGTAAAAACGTGTGTATACGTACAATGTACATACGTCTTGGTGGAGACCCGGCTTCACGCTACACTAAACAAAGTCTAAAATTGTCGCGGCACACTGAAAAATAGGACTAAAATCACCAAGGCACACTAACACTCGGCTAGTTGTTCTTATTTCATTTTGTATGGCCATGTTATATACTTTTTGTTGTCACACATGACTAACCGTATGTCCAACATATCTGGCTTACATGGTCCATATATGGAAATTGAAATTCTAGGAATAGTTCACATTTGGTCACGTCACTGTTTCCACTCACCTTCAAATTCCCGAGGCACACTTGGGGACCCTTCACGGCACACCATGCATGCAGTTGTACTATGTTCCCTGATATTAAAAGATAACATTTCAGCTCACGAAAACGCCATGTTTAGAGAAAGGGTGTCAATTCTGTTTCAGCAATAAGAATTGGTGATTTTTATAATGAAATGTAACCCAATCTATAGATAACGATAGAAATATTCACAAATCAGCACTATATGCTTTTTTTTCTCTCGTGATGACCCCATCCATAAGTGCGGTAATTCGAAGCCTTTATACTTGCCTCGACACCTACACGTTCTGCACCATGATGTAGGTGATGCAAATCAGTTCACCAAAACACGCCTAAAATGCCTTCTGATCCAAATTACAAGCATTTTCGTTTGATATGCAGATGAAAAGCCTTGAAAATACAGTTATTAAAAAATTCCAAGGGAAGAAATACCGATACAAAAATGGACGACGCCCAACTGTTTGGCGCCAAAACAACCTCCCCGTCACAGCGGCATTGGCGCCGAAAAGAGTTAATATTCAAAATCACAAATGAAAACGAAAAAAAAAATGGCGACGAATTAAAATAAGCCTAATCGTGAAACTATGTCGACCCAACGGCGAGCAATCAATCAACCCTAAACGCATTTGACATTTTGTGTCCCATTTTCGAAAAAAAATCTACTTTTCCAATCAATACCAATTAATCTGTGATTAAAGCACGATTAAGGGATCAGCCTATATCGGACATGCGTATCAAAATTTTGAAGTTTTTAATTAAAATCGTGCTTGGCCATTCATGCAATAAGAAGTTGACGTTTTTCGAGGGGGAGCTTATTTTAATACAAGTAGAAATCCTATAACCTAACTCTTTCGAAACACAATTGCAAACCGTATTAACCTTCCACATTTTTACAAGAGCTAGAATAATTGGTAAACTAATTCATGTGAACGGAAAAAAAATAGGAACATCAGAACTAATGTTAACCCGAATGTTGCGTGCTGGGGAATTTCTTTCAATTCAATTTATTATCCTACAGTCGGCATAAAATGGCATTTGTTTTGTATAGGAGGGTAAAATACCTAATGAAATGTGTACAGAACCACCAATATGTTTTAAATATAAAAAAGTCGAAATCTACATATAATCAAATAATAGTCTACGGTACATCGAACAGGTCATGATACCGTTGTTTTGTATACACAAATTTATAGAAAAATACTAGTTAATTTACGAAAAATTATGTTTCAAAACTGACTGAAATATAACCAACCATTAGATGCAGTCAAGGAATGGATTTCAAACTAGTAACTGAATACAGAAAACGGATTTTTCAGCCAAATCTGTTTTAACTAGTTGTCAGCTCAATCTGTTTTCAACTATAGTTTTCAGCAGAACCTGTTTTCAACTAGTTGTCAGCTCAATCTGTTTTCAACTTTAGTTTTCAGCTGAACCTGTTTTCAACTAGTTTTCAGCTAAATCTGTTTTCAACAATAGTTTTCAGCTGAATCTGTTTTCAACTATTGTTTACAGCTGAACATGTTTTCAACTGAATCTGTTTTAACAATAGTTTACAGCTGAATCTGTTTTCAACTAGTTTTCAACTGGATCAGTTTTCAACTGTAGTTTTCAGCTGAATCTGTTTTCAACTGTAGTTTTAAGCTGAATCTATTTTCAACTGTAGTTTTCAGCTGAATCTGTTATCAACTGTAGTTTTCAGCTGAATCTGTTATCAACTGTAGTTTTCAGCTGAATCTGTTTTCAACTGTAATTTTCAGCTGAATCTGTTATCAAATGTAGTTTTCAGCTGAATCTGTTTTCAATTGTAGTTTTCAGCTGAATCTATTTTCAACTGTAGTTTGAAACCCATTCCGTGACTACAGCCCTTCTGTTAATCACCGATTAACAATACTCTGTAATGGTGAATAGTACAGAATCCAATTCACCTCCAGATATACACGTATTTTACAGCTTTTTCCAAGAGAACAAAATACAAAAACGAGCTAGATACAGGCCACCTTAACCTGGTCGTTACCTTTGATCGAAAACCTCTCACCTTAAATAAACCGACTAATCGCGAATGGTGCAACCTGCCATAAAACAAATTTTTTTCAGGAATTTCTTCACACGCACTCGCACTGTTTACACGCGTTAACCCCCCGGAATACAGCACTATACGATGGCTATGCAAATGAGGGGGGAGGAGGGTGTTTACGACTCCCCCTTCCACAACCCCCGATCGACCCAATGGCATTTTCGTTGTTCGGCTTAAGGGGGCTTATCGCGTCCCCCCTTAACCAGTTAACTTTTTTTTTCGCTTTCTGGTATTTTAAATCTCTCTTTACACTTTCATTGTTGGTCCCCTCCCCGCACCTTCATCCTTCGTTTAACATCTCACTCCCTCCTCCCCCCTAAAGCGGCCATTTTGTTTTCCCTTGACCCCTCATTGCTAGACTGCCCATTGGCCGCCCCGCCCTGGGTTCCACTGGTCAGAAAGCGAGGGGAGACCGAGGGGAATGCGAAAGCCCCTTAAGGCTCGAGGGGGAAATGCGTGGTAAAACTCACCTGGTGGTACCTTCACCGCTCTCTCTCTCCCCCTTAAAAACCTGCATTCAAATCGTTTTGCGATTTTTTCGTCCAGGGATACCCTAAGGGCATATACCTTCGTCCAGGCCGTACTAACCGATAGCTGACCAGAACTTGACAGGTAGTTTTTAAAAGGAGTCGTAAAGCCTATTGATAGAGTTCAGGTCGATCCGCCATCTTTGCTAACCAAACATCTCTCCAATGACACGTGCTACCTTCGAACAAATAGTAAAACTTATTTTGAGACAGCTTTGGAATTTTAACAAAACTTATTTTTCCCTCGAATTCTTTCAAGAATTTTTCTTAACGACTTTGTTTTTCGTATTAGTGGGTAAATTCAGCTGTGGTGTGTAACGGAAGTGAAACGGCTGCTGGCTACCTGCGGTGGCTTAACGGCTTACATGAACTTTTCAAATTTGCGGCGGTGTCACTGACTCTGTCAGGATTGTTTTTTTGTTCAAAATTTCCGGTTATTGAACAAAATTTAAAAAACCCAACAACGTGACTTTGAATTATAGGAGGTACTTTACATAAATGTACCTTAGGGGTGATCCATAAATTATGTCACACTTTTTTGCCTCTTTTTAAACACCTCCCACCCCTTTGTCACAATTGTCACAAATTTTACTACACCCCATCCAAAATTATGTCACAACCCGTCGATTACCCCCCTTCCTCCAATTATTTTTTTTAATAATTTTTTATTCTTTTATAATTTTATCGGGAAGAAAGTTTTAAGTCACTACCGGACCTAAATCTTTTTTCCCGACTGCTATTCATAATTTCAAATGTTAAAAAAATAAATAAATAAATTTACCGCATATTTTTTACCGTTTGAAATACATTTTGATTGTGTGATGTCACATTACCGAACCACCCCCCACCCCTTGGTCACAATTGTCACAAAAACCAAACAACCCACCCATCCCCCTAGGTGTGACATAATTTTTGAACGGTCCCATAACGTTAATTTTTGTATACCCTTCTGAAACCGCCGGTTAAGCCGGTGAGTACTTTATAAAATTTACTATATTGATATAATCTCAAAAATTACGATTTACAGAACAGTATACGTACCAGTTTTGCAAAAAAAGGTACTTGCAGTAATAAAAAAAACCAAAAAAACAATTCATTTATGTTTTTGCTGCAGATACTGTACACGTATGAAATTAAGAATTGAAATATCATGCACATGTTTTAAAAAAATCCAAAGTTCATGAACTAAAAAAAGCAACTTTTTGAAGATTCACAAATCCACATTGTTCGAAACAGTTTCACACGTATCGATTTCATGTTGTTAAATATCGGGAGCTGGTTTGGAAATTTTAACCATTGCAGGTATAGCCTTTATGACCTCTTAAGCGATTGGAACCCGGCGGGTAGAAAACCCTCGCGAGGGTGGGTGCCATGCAGCGCCCCTCGAGACGGCTATACGAGGAAACGTTTAATAATAAGAGGACAGAGTAGGTAACAAAAATTCAAAATGCCCGAAACGCCGTCTGGCGGCCAGGGACAACGAACCTTCCCACGTTCCTTTGCCAAGCAGATAAATTTTGGTTTCATATATTATTTATAGGAGAAGAAGCCATGGAAAAACTTTTGAAACCCGTTGCAAAATGTGGGCTCAGACAAATTCCACGTCAATGATTCCAATGGCGAGTTATTCTTTTAGGCATTTCATCCACGATGTGACCATATATGCAACATTTGTAAAGGAAACATGTTCAGATTACAATAGATTTCAAACAAGAATAATTCAAAATATAAGATTACTTTAAAAAAAACTTGAAATTACAAATGATTTCCATGTAAATCACTGCACATTAGAATCATATTACACGTGTTTATTCACAAGTCAGGTTTCCAAACTGTAATACGATAATTCTGAACTTTTCAGTACCTACCCTACAAAGATGGAAATGCCATATATTAACATTTGAGAAACTGGACATATACTCCTAATTGCCCAAAAATGGCATAGTTTTCTAAAGATAAATGGCCATATATATGCTAATGTTGAAACATGACCCTTTATCTCCACACGTATCACATTCTTGTCATGTTTATACATATACATATAGGTATGTGCTTATCATGTTTGTACTTAAAAATATATACATGTAAGCTACATGTATGAATGAATTCCATATAATATTGATTAATACTTTGATTAAAATTCAAAAATAGACAACCCACTTGTCGGCAGTCAAAAATTCCAGAGAGACATGTTTCCCATTTGACTGAAGCTGACGGGAAATCGTCTGCTAACGCAGGATGAAGTAGCTCACACATGCGCAGTAGCGTCGCTCACATATCCTCACATCACGTTTTGAAGCGCAAAACATGGCGGCCAGCTCCAGTGAAACGAAGATATGAACGAACTAAAACTACTTAAATTACATTCAGCTATGTAGTATATGAAAGGACGACTAACCACCATCAGATGTTAATATTTTTCAAATTTAAAGTAAAAAAAACTTACCTTAAATCACGCGAAACTTTAGACCATGTATCGTAATATCGGAGCTTTGTGTTTTATTCGTCTTCTATTGACGTGCGTCACGCCTTTTAGCAGGAGCGCCGATCATTTATTCGTTTGTGAGGTGCGCTCAATAGAAATGGTACCAAATGTTGTACTGAATGTGCGAACTCATATTGCTCGCTCAATTTGAGCCTATAAAGCCAGGTCTCCGCCAAGATTATCATTGAGTATACTCACAGTTTGTTGAAACAAATTAGTCGAAATGTTTGCTTTCCAATTTTGTTTCAGCAAACTTATGACGCGTTTTACAGCCCAGAATCGTGAGTCTAGACTCATTTTCGCGATTCATCGGGTGTCGGTCAAGATCAATGGAAAAAAATGATTCGGCCGACGGCTCGGCCGTCAGCCGTCGGCTCAGACATCAGCTCAATTGAGACCTGATCTGCCAGTTTGCAGACGAACTGAAGTTCAAAAATACCGCGGATTGCAAAAATAACATTAAAGTTATTAAATATCTATATTTATATGTAGATATTTATTATAGATATGTGGTAGATAGGTTTTTAGATATGTAGATCGTCTGCAATGAATATGTCTAACACATTGTGTAGATGGTAGTGAACCTACTTTGGTAGGAGCGCCATCAAAACGACTCATTGAAGCCGTTTTTTGAGTATTTTGGTGGAGACACTTAGACTTCGTTATCATTGTGGTGACATCATGGTTTTCGGTTTGTGTTTTTTGTTTTTTGTTTTGGATTTCATCCTCATACTATGATGATACTCTTGGTGGAGACCCGGCTTAACGCCAAGTGGGCAACAGGATTTACGAATAACCCTGATTCATATATCAGAAAGTGTCCATTTGTGGTAAAATTTCATATAAAAACAGAATTCATGTTGCACGTTTCAATAAATAAGGTGCTGCAATTTTGTAATGGAATATACTTATAGAAGCCTACATAGCCTACTGTAAAAAAACCAACAAGTTCTATAACTATAAGGGTATTAACCGTCTTACTAATAGATTACTTAGCTATGCAAAAATTAGTTTTTTGTTGTTAAATACTCCTATCAATGCGGAAGAAATAAATTACTTAATTTTCTACATTAATATCCCAGGGTGTTGAAATTAAGCGATTTTGGAAAGACAAATGTGAGTAAACAAAATCAGTGAAAGTATACATATACGTACTTCGTGCGAAGAAAACAATGGAAAATATAGTGGAGACTAACATTAAGAAAACGTGTTCCAAGTTCTTTTAAGCTGCAACAGCGACACCTACTTCCGAACAGACGATTGTACCTTTGGAAATCCGCACAACAAAAAATTTGCATATTTCTTTAGAATTGCAAATTGGCGTTCCGAGCCAAAGACCTCATATCATTCCCAGTAGGCTTCCTAAAATTGGCCACCCCTCTGACCCCCCTGGTAGCACGAATGCTATATCATAGAATGCGTGTAATATAACGAGGTAATTAAAGTGGGTAACGCTTACGGGGTCGTAAAGAACCTCCAGAGGACCAGAGCGCAATCGATCGAATATGCCCGTGACGTCATTCGATTCCCAAATTTCGTATTTCGGAAATTACTTGAGATGGCAAAATAATTTAAGTCAGGTGATTGGCTGGGTAATTTTGCTATTGAGAATTGCTACAGTCAGTTTGCCCGATGGCAAGTGAGCTCCTGATAAAGTATACGTGGGTACCCTTAAAAAATAAACCTTTGTTTTTCAACCAGTGTGCCACAAAAGTTTGTGGAAGGTTCTAAAATTTACAATAATTGTGAATTCAGCGTTTCCGGCTGGAGCTACTAGCCTCTCGCATAAGGTGGACTTAAATGTTATGAACTTATAATAAACCGGAGTTTGGTACATGTAAACATGATATCAGACCGAGAGTCCAAAATGGCCGCCACGCCATATGCTGCCCTGGTAATAACAAGGCTCCCCGCCGCAGTAAACCAGTTGGGTAAAAAAAATTGCAGAAATTTCGACAACAACAGCTGGTCAGTGCCGAGAAAATGACCAAATAAATACAAGAGGGTCAGATTTCCCCGGGGTCAAGGTTCGACCTCGTTTCGGATTAGTTGTTGGCATTTAAAAAGTCGTTGACAGTCGATTGCACCATCCTTCTCTTAATTTGTTGGACGATGAATAAGGGCCTTCGAGTTAACAAATAACAATGGCATTGCGAAGATGGACAACACTTCTAGCTAGTTAGTAGATTGCATTGTGAAACGTGTTCCTGGACACCTCAAGAAGAGAGAAACCCCAAAAAGAATGTATAGACCCCGTAGAGAGGGTTCGCAAATTCCATCGAAAATTGGGGAGCCTTTCGGTCCTTACCCTCATCAATTGGTTCATTGATGAGACCCACCTTTCTGAAAGAGGGTCGTCCGTCCAAAACGGATAATTTCTATGACCCCTCGTTTGTGGCACTTGTTCTCATCCTACCCCCGCAAGGGGCTTCATTTCGGTGCTATTACCTCGACCCCCATCCTCTTCGGTCCATGTGTCCTCACGCGCTGACCCCTCCTTCCATTTGGTCCCTTTCTCTGAGATTTCAACGTAAAACGTTTTAGCCCCTAAAGGTTATTACATAGTTAATAACAAGGAAGGAACGGATCCCTCCTCCAGCTTTGAAAGAGTCCATCGGATAAGTGGACTTCTCAAAGTAATCACACTCGTAATTAATTGGGGGACCATAAATTGGACGTATTTTAGAAAAAAACAAAAGTTCCACGAAACGTCAACCTATGCCTGTCGTATTGGTTCAAATTGGTACTAACTGGTCTAGTACTCGAAGGAGGATCCTAAAACTAAATTTAATTATCGAGGACATTAATCAGGGTTGATACAAAAATTAGCAATCTAATTTCCCTGACCTTTCCTGACCAAAGCTTTCCTTTTTCCATAACTTTTCCGTAACAAAGCTTTCCTTTTTCCATAACGTTTCCGTAACAAAGCTTTCCTTTTTCCCTGATTAAAGCTTTCCTATATTTCCCTGATCAAAGCTTTCCTTTTTCCCTGATCAAAGCTTTCCTATTTCCCTGATCAAAGCTTTCCTTTTTCCCTGATCAAAGCTTTCCTTTTTCCCTGATCAAAGTTAGCGATTTTACCACATCAAAATTATTATTTTTCATAAAAGCTTACTATAATAAGGTTTAGCCAGTTTACATTTTTAATATAATTAAAAACATTTTAGAAAAAACAACCGCTGCAAATAATTTTTTTTTAAATTTGAAGAAATCGGCCTCTCCGCAAATTACAACTGTCGTTTTGTCTTCTTCAGCTGCTGTAATTCATGGTTTATTTCTTCCTCAGTCAAATTCTTAATTTTAGTTCAATGTCCCCACGAGTCAAGCAGCCACCGATAGTACAGTGCTACCAGACTGCATCTGTACTAAATTCCCTAACTTTCCCTGACAAATCACCGATATGTGCACTATTCCCTGACTTTCCCTTACCACTAATCATATCCATGACTTTCCCTGATTTTCCAGGTCGCTAGCAACCATGTTAATCCTAAAACAACATTCGAAAAAAAAAAGATCGTTATTTCTAAGAGGATATTTCTCCACAAAAGTTAATGGTGTCCTTTGACAAGTTTAGTTTTTTGTTTTTTTTGTGCCGCGACAAAATCAGACATTTTCTCAGCAGGTTGGAAATATGTACAGTGTATTTGAGGCATCCTGAAAACTTATATCAAGACAAGATATTAGAAGCTCAATAAATGAAGTGTCCTTACCTTAGTGAAGGAGGCAGAGATGGTAGCGCCAGCTCGATCCACGGCGGCGACGTCCACCAGATATTCCACAAAACCAGATTCGTGATCCAAGACGGCGGCGGTAGAGAGGACGCCAGAGCGTCGGTCCACATCGAAGACACGCGGCTGATCGACGCCGTTCGAGCTGATACCGGTGACATAGTATTGCACGTCGCTGCCGCCGGCAGCGGCGACGGTGAGCACACTCAAGCCCACGGTCTCGTTCTCAGCGATTTCAGCACTGTAATCGTCCCTCGCGAATCGGGGAGCACCTGTTCCTCCGGCGGCAACGCCGACGACGGTCAGCTGACTCTCGGCCGTTTTGCGTTGGGCGGCGACGGCGCCGTCGGAGGCGCGGATGGTAAGCGCGTGCAAGGCGGGCGGTCCGTCATAGCGTCGGTTTAGGTACAGGCGTCCGGTGTTCCTGTCCAAGGCAAAAAGGTCGCCACCACCAGCCGCCAGCTCGTAGGTCACCCTGCCGTTCTCGTTGGCGTCGGAGTCGTTGGCGGCTACGCGGCACACAGTGGCACCCTTTTCCGCACCAGGTGCCAGTGCCGCCGCCGACAGGGAGGCGAAGCGCGGTGCGTTGTCGTTCACGTCCTCCACGATCACCGTCACCAGCTTTTCGGTGCGCAGACGGGCTGATGGTGGAGTGGCGCGGTCTTCCGCAGCCACCGTCAACCGGAATGTGTCGCTGTATTCGCGATCGATGTCTCCCAGAGTGTAGATGACGCCCGTTTCAGGGCGGATTGCGAAGAGGGGCTGCTGGCCTTCTGGTTCTTGGCGCACCAAGGCATATCGCACCAGGCGGTTGTCGCCGGCGTCTGGGTCGACGGCGACGACGGTGACAACGGGGCTGTTGATGGGGATGCCCTCCTGGATCTGGCGCACGATGGCGACGCTTGGAAAACTGGGGGCGTTGTCGTTGACGTCGAGAACGCGCACTGCAAAGGGCACAGCGGCGGCGAGGTGGGGAGCGCCGCCGTCCGTCACCGTGATGTTGAGGGCATATGAGGTGCGGCTTTCGTAGTCCAAAGGCTTGTTGAGGTAGAGGGCACCCGTGGTGGCGTCGATGCGAAACGTTTCCTGTACGTTACCGGCGCCGATGTAGAAGAGCACATCGCCGTTGGCACCAGCGTCGGCGTCCTCGGCGCGGAATTGCGTCAGCAGCGTGCCTACGGTGGCGTTCTCAGGTACGGCGACATCTGCAGCACCGGCCGTCACTTGTGGAGCGTTGTCGTTTTCGTCGAGCACGTGCACTGCGACGGTGGCAGTGGCACTTAGCGGTGCCGGAAGACCGGCGTCGCGAGCCACCACGGTGAGGGAGTACTCGGCGACGGCCTCGCGGTCCAGAGGCCGAAGCAACGTCAGCTGACCGCTCTCGGCGTCCACACCAAAGCATTCGTCGAGGTTTCCATCAGCGATGAAGTAGGAGAGATGGCCCCCTGCGCCGCTGTCGGCGTCCGTGGCCGACACACGTAGCACGGGACTACCAGGCGCAGCCGCCTCCGATAGCGCCGCCCGGTAAGGGGCTCGGGCGAACTGCGGCGCGTTGTCGTTGACATCGAGTACCTGTACCAGAACACGAGCCTCGTCCTGGCGACGGACGACGCCGTCGTCGGAGACAAAGGCTTCCAGCGCCACCACGCTCTGGCCAGTAGTCAGCAGAAGCTTCTCGTGATCGAAGAAACGTGTGGTCTTCAGTACGCCAGTCTTAGGGTCGACGACGAAACCGTCCTGGGCGCCACTCAAGGCGAATGTGAGCTCAGCGTTGCGGCCGGCGTCGGCGTCAGAAGCGCGCAGTCGTCCCACGTAAGTGTCCGGAGGTTCGTTTTCGGGTAGTTTGAAACGAAAGGTGCGGTTAGCGAAACGTGGCACGTTGTCGTTCTCATCAAGTACGTGGACGACAACGGCGACGCTGGAGCTGCGCGGTGGTCGTCCGTGATCACTGGCCACTACTGTTAGCTCGTAGTAGCTTTGTGCTTCGCGATCCAATGCGCTTTTTACATATAGGTGACCATCAGGGAAGATGCCGAACTTGGCGCCTGCGCCGGCTGCGATAGAATAAGCCACTCGTCCGTTCTCGCCGGCGTCACCATCGGCAGCCGTCAGCGCGAAGAAGCGCTCGTTCACCGCCGTGCCCTCGGACAGCGACGTCTCCACCTGAAGATGTTCGAAGCGCGGTGTATGGTCGTTCACATCCTCCACGCTTACCGCCAGTTGGAGTCGGGTGCTACGCGGTGGGGCGCCACCGTCCGTCGCCACCACTTCCACGCGGTAACCGCTTCTCGTCTCGTGGTCCACTGCCTTCCGCAAGTACACCATACCCGTGTCTCGGTTCACGCTGAAGACACCGTCGGGGTCGGAGGCCAGAGTGTATGTCACGCGGCCATTGGCACCACTGTCTGGGTCCTCAGCCCGCGCCGAGTACACCTCATGCCCCACGGGCCAGTTCTCAGGAACAGCAGCCATGGCCGTCCGAGCACCACCACGAAAACGCGGTGCGTTGTCGTTTACGTCTTCCAGAGTGACGTTGACGGCTACGACGCCATGGCGTGCGCCGCTTTGCGCTAGAACTAACAGTGCGTAGCGATCCTTGTCCTCTCGGTCGATGGCCCGCGAAGTGACGATGGCGCCAGTGTGTTCATCGATGGTGAAGGCGCGGTCCTCATCGCCGCCAATGATGGAGTAGCGCGGGGGATCAACGGCTGAAGCGCCGCCGCCTTCGACGGTGGCGCTCATTCGTCCAACCTCGCGGCCGGTTTCAGCATCCTCGGCGACGCCAAATGCATATCCCTTGGGCTGTCCAAAAGCGACTGCGCCGCCGCGTGGAAGTCGGTTGCTCTCCACCACTACATCCAGCACGGCGTTCTCAGCGCTGCGTCGCTCGCCCAGGTCCTTAGCGACGACAGTGAGGCGGTACTGGGCGCGAGTCGTACTCCACTTGCCCAGCTTTGCCGTGGTGCGCACGGCTCCCGTCTCGGCGTCGATCTCGAAGGCGCCCTCGGCGCCATCCGCGATGGCGTAGCGCAAGTCGGCGTGTAAGCCCTCGTCCGCGTCGCTGGCCCTCACCCTCACAACCGCAGTGCCAGGGGCGGCGCTCTCTTCAACGGTGGCGAAGTAGCGCAACGGGTAAAAGACGGGGTCGTTGTCGTTGACGTCGACGACGCGCAGAGCGACGGTGGCGGTGGCGGTGAGGGGGGTGGAGCCCTGGTCGCTGGCCACAACTCGCAACACGTAGGAGGAGGTGCGCTCGCGGTCCAAAGGCAGACGTGTGGAAAGTTGACCGCTGGTGGCGTTGATGGCGAAAGCTCCAGGATATTCACGCTCCGTATCAGCGTGTATGGCGTAAACGACGCTGCCATTGGGGCCCTGGTCGCCGTCGACGGCGCGCAGGGACGCCACGGGTGATCCGGGTGGCGAGTTCTCCATCATGGACACATTGAGTGCGGTTTCGGCAAAGCGTGGCGCCTCGTCGTTCTCGTCAGTGACGTCGACTCGCAGGTGAGTGTAAGCCCATCGAGGACTAGGGCCGCCATCACGGGCCGACAGCTTCAATCGTACACTGGCCTGCAGCTCTCGGTCCAGGGGGCGGGCGGTGGTGACAAGGCCACTAACGGCGTCCACGTCGAACCAGCGACGTTCATTTCCAGAGACAACGGCGTAGTAAACTCGTGAGTTGATGCCAGTGTCCTCGTCGGTGGCTGTCACGCTGGCCACGTAGGTGCCGACGGGCACCCGTTCGGACAGCACGGCGGAGTAGTTGCGACGTTCGAAGACGGGTGCATGGTCGTTCACATCGTTCACCTGGATGATGAGAAAGGCGGTGCTGGAGCGTGAGGGTTGGCCTCCGTCCGTGGCCACCACCGTCAGATTATAACGTTCGACTCGTTCCCTGTCCAGAGTGCCGGCAACCCGGACGATGTCAAAGCTCGGTGTGCGCTCCAGGCGGAAGTGACCACGCTCATTGCCTGCGGCGATGTGAACGCGGGTCTCTCCGTTGGGTCCATCATCCGGGTCTACGACGCTGACGGCGGCCACCACGGTACCGTTGGTGGCATTCTCATCGACGGTGGCCAAAGTGCCGGTGGCGGGAAAGTATCGAAATCGCACGGCCGGATCGTGATCGTTGGCGTCCTGCAGGTTGACGGTGACATATGTGCGACCGTCCTGGCGTGGGTTACCGGCATCATGGGCAAAGACAGTGAACACGCAGCTCTTAGGACAGTTGCGACCTCCTGGACAGTTCTGGCGGCAGGATAGCTTCTCCTGTGTGCGGATGACCCCCGTATCGGGGTCCACCTCGAATCGTGTCTCCGCCTCGGCCAGGTAGTAGGTGACGCGGGCGTTTTCGGCCTCGTCGCTGTCCGTCGCCCTCACCCTCAACACGGCGCTGCCAGCAGGCACGCTCTCGTTCAGACTGACAACGTAGTCGGAGTGGTCGAAGATGGGAGGGTTGTCGTTGACGTCCAGCACGGCGACGTCGACCAGAAGGTGGCCGAGCATGGGTGGCCGTCCTCCATCGCTGGCCGAAACGTTGAGTCGGTAAGAGGCGCGGTTCTCCCGGTCCAGCGCCCCCACCGTCTCCAGGTTGAGGTAGGGGGACTCGCCGCTGGGGTTGGTGATGACCACCAGCCGGAAGCGCTCGTCCTCGTTGCCGGACACGATGGCGTAGTCAGCGGCCACAGCATTGGCGCCGGCGTCGCGGTCCGAGGCAGTGTCTAGGATGACGCGGGTGCCGGGGGCGGCGCTCTCGGCGAACGACACCCGCAGGCTGGGTTCGGGGAAGACGGGTGCGTTGTCGTTCACGTCCAGCACCGTCACCCTCACCTCGATGGGGTACGTGGGCTGGCTACTCAGCACCACCAGGTCGAAACGGGCAACGGTCAGCGCCTCGCGATCAAGCACCGCCTCCGTGCGGATGTCACCCGTCGTTGCATTCAGCGAAAATTCCGTCGGTGGTTCGTTGAAGCGGTACGTGAAACCCGGCTTAGTGGGGATCCGACCCACCAACGTGCCCACAGGTTGTTCCTCGGCCACCTCGAACTGGACCCGTGTGTCCACAGAACGGGATTTGTATGAGGAAGAGGAGGAGGAAGTTGGCGGCGCTTCGGTTTGCAACACGCTATTGTTCGCTATTGGCACCTCAGTCTTGCCCGGACCCGGCCCTGGGCCCTGGGCGCAGGTCAGCAGGGCGCAGTGAAGTAGTAGAAGGGCGGTGGTCAGCGACGTTCCTCCCAGCGCCATGACAGAGCCTCTCTTTAGCCGTTGGCGTTTGGCCAGAGGCAACAATGTTTTTCCGGCCTTTTCCATTTTTGTCGGATTCGCTGAATCTCGAATCCCTTTCAGAGCGATTCACAAAATTGGCCTCCGTGCCAGTGTGACCAGATTGTTACGTGATCGAATGGCGTATCCATGACAGGCTTAATCTGCCAGTGCTATAATAGAGCATGTAGTTTTGCACTCTTGAATTTCAGTTTTCCTTACTTTAGAACAAAGAACTGGTGGAGGATCAATGCTGGTGTAGGATGAAAGACAGGATAAGTCTTCATTTCTTAGACATTAGTTACTGCAAAAAAAGAAGAAAAAAGTGTGGTATTAATACATGGTCTTCTTTGATTACATGACTTTGTTACATTACCATATAGTATGTGACCGTATATGCAAATAAAAGCAAATCAATTTAAAAAATGAATTTCAGAATGCAATATTTAAAGCAGCATGCAAAGGGGTGGAACAAATGCAGAAAATGCAAGATCATGAATAAATGAATAGATGGTATACTTCAGGTCAGTCACAGACTTGAACAGGGCAGGAAATTTTAATTTAAAGATTATTTCTTCAGCTAATGCACTCTGAACTCAAAAATAAGGGCCGCACTCCCTAGAGCATTACATTGCTGTGTCATACCATGCATGGTCACATCAAGTAGCCGATGTAAATTATTCTGATGTTTAATAATAATTTGCAAATCATTTGCTATAGAGCCCTGTCTGGGTTAGGGTCATTTGATTAAAGTGCACATTAAAGTCGTTTATTTTTTTATTATTCCTTTTTCATTTTGCAGAAAAAATTGAATGAACATTATTCGATGGTTGCTGGTTTAATTGTCACACAAAATTTGCTTTAAATGAATGAAAGAATTACTAGCACATTAAAAGAAAAAAGTTTCCCATATCGGTCCTATTCTACCTGGAATAATCTTCCACTCTCGATACGAATAAAACTCTTTGAATGCTCCAGGGAAACATGTTAAAGGAGCTGTAAACATTGGGGAAAAAAACATTAAAGAAATATGAAATTGAACAATCCTAACTTATTATTAATATAAATTACCAATGTAAATCAATGTGAAACATAAAAATGTAATCTCTTGACGGATTTTGATCTTAATTTTACCTTTAAACTTTTTTAAAGTGTGTACTCATTAGAGTGTCAAATAAAATAATAATAATAATAATAAGAATAAGAATAAATGTTAAGCAGAAATTCCTTCACGTTGATCTTTTTACTTGGTTTAACCGATCTAATTTAATGAAAACTAGACAATCATATTCCAAAGCCAAAATGGCTGCCATCAATATGTGTACATTTCATTATCCCTTCTTAAATTCTTCAAATTCTCCCAAAATATTTTCCAAAATTGTGACCAACCAACCAAAAAAAGTCCTCTCCAGTCTTCATTGTCCACACAAAGGAAGGGGCTCATTTTTTGGTTCGTTGGAGGCTTTTTTGTAATTTTTTTGAGACATGAATACGTCCTATATATACGAGGCATAGCCCCTGATGTTGGGCTTTTGTGATGATTCGTATATATAACACAGCTAAAAAAAATAAGGTTGGATACCCATGACCGAATTGAATTAACAATTCACTGAATTATCAATAAAAAATTGGGATTATTTGTATCACTACTGACATATATTTCATTTTCTGAAGATATACAGTTAATTCAGTGAGTTGAGGCTAAATATAGACATTGTTACTTTCAACAACAACAAAAAAGATTTAACGGGCCGTTATCTTTATCACCAATTTACTAATTTACGGTGCAGCCTACCGTTATCGACAGTTGAAAGCGCCAACATTTTTTGTTGTTGTTGTATCAATGAAGCGAATGCTAATTAAATGAATTCCGATTAAATTTCTTTTCGTTATTCGCCGAGCTATGTGTATTTTTTATGGTGGTTTCGAGTCAAGTGCAACGGACTTAATCAAACGCTGTCTTATAACAACGATTATAAATGAATGTACGGTCCCGCTGTCATTTATCTTCTTTTAGTTATTTTGCATTTTTAGGAGGATGCCATTTTTATTGATGATAAGCATCAAAATGCAAAATCATGGGAACTGGTTTTTTGATACGGGCGTACGTATAGAGAGGCCTTTTTTTCTCTAACAAAGACAGGTTTTTATATATGGCCCCCTTATTTTATCCGATTAAACGACATCAAAACCTATAAATATAATAAAGAAATTGTGCAGCACGAAACAAACAAGCAACCAGCCCCCTATTACAAATTCCACCGTCTATGCAATTTATAAAAGTAGAAAAAGATAGATTTGGTAGACTGCCCATGTACACTAGCGAGCCCCAAACTAAAAAACTAACCGTGCTATAATCTGGGATGTTAACATGTATTTTTTGGCTACATTGTTGTCTACTCATTTTCGCCAATAACATTTTGGCAAATGTTCGACCTCCTCTTTCACTCCTCCCCAGTCCAGGTATTCATCCACAAGTCATATTATAAACGTGTTTTGACACGTGTTTCACTTTTTTTTCTTCCATTAAACTATGCATGTTGTATTTGACTCTTGACTCGAATTTAACATTCAGTTCTTGTTTTAGGAGTTTATTTCAGATACAGTTCTGACTTGTGACATGACCTGACCCCCTTTGTCCACGAGTCTGGCTTGGTTCTGCTGGAATTTGGCGTTGTCTGGATTGACTTTATACAAAAAACTTAACCCGGTGCTTCACCTTTGACATGATTTAACTTTTAAGAAGCTTGATTTTTGACAAATCGAGTTATATTGTAAACGTGTTTTTAATTTCACTTTTCTGGAATTTTCAAGTTGTTTCCATTGTCATGGGAAATAATTTCTCCTATTTGTGTTACACGCCTTTGACATGATTTAACTTGTTCTGCGTGATTGATTTGCTTATTTCATGTTTGCACTTTAATTCGAATGACATTTAACAAAATATTACGAAAATTTCACCGAGCTTTGACTCACTTTTGACACAATTCAAACCTGTGTTGGCGGTACAAAATATTAAACGTGACACTGTCAATTTTTTTTACTGTATTTTAGTCTGGTTGACAATTTTTCATTATCAAATAAAATATGCTGTAGACAAAATATTTGTAAAATAAAAATTGTATTTGAACAGCACATGTAAAGTATTTAACTTAATTTCATGCCAAGTTTCAGTTTTCCCCCAACTTTTCAAAATTTAAAATTGCCCGATTTTCGAAACTCGTTTCTCCAATGTGCCATTATGTCGACGATGATTATTATTATTATTATTTTTGGCCAAAATTCGAGTTTTTTAATTGATTGCAGCAAGGTTCACGAGTCAAGATTCGCCAAATTGCTTTTTAGATATATTTTAATAGGCTCCCTATATATATGCAACGTATTAACAATTGGGTTAATGGAATACTATAAATGCATTTAATATATTACCAATTCAATACATCACGTATAGCAAAACCGTAATTTTCAAATTTCGAGCTGACCACCCTCGCATGGGTCCTTGACCTCCCCCTGTGCAACTCCATAAAATTACCAAAATTTGTATTCATTTCAGGCATGCAAACGGGCAATTCTATAACGCCAATTTCGTGTTTTGCATGCAAGATTTTTTTTTTTTTTGAAAAATCACGATCGAAAATCAAAATATTTTTTACTAAATTTAGGTTTAGGTCGATTGTAAAGATCCGGAAAAGTTCAACTTTATAACGCCTACTCTCATATAGTTCACTTGAGTGAGGGTCAACGGTGATGATCTTTGACGTTCCAAATATCAGCAAATAATTTATTAGACCAAAAGAATTGTAAACCAATGATTAATAAGTTTCCCATTAAAGCTAATAACCGATTTAATCTCAGCATGGTTCACGGTAAACTTAACTTTCAATTAGGATTCGATTGACTACTACTTTGCTACAAAAACTTGGAAACTAACCAATACGAAAAAAATTCTATTTATTTGGGGCACTGGTTAATTTGTACATACATCCACTTAAATGAACCAAAGTATATAGTATACTTAAAATTAAAAACTTCACAAAAAAACAAAATGCAGACCATGTAAGATGTCCTACTATATATAATATGTAGTTTACAGAATCTTGTTTGCAACATATTTTTAGGTTTCATTACTTTAATTTCCTCATTCTTTCTCCCTCAAAAATGTGGGATAACTCAATAATTGAACTATATTTTGAATAGACAAACAAATTGAATCCTTTTGCAAGTTGCATGGTTATATATGTACTTTAATTATTCATAAACAAAAATTCATGCCTGCATATTTATGAAAATCCAGGCGTTATTTTCGCACATTTGTCTTTTTAAAATGATCCACCACAATGTTCACCTCCATTCAACTAAATAACCCGAGTTATAGAAGCATAAATAAGTTTATCAAGACGTATATATGTTAATTAAAACTAAATTATGGTCAGAACATTGCGGTTATAACACTGAAAAAGCATCCATCCGATTAAATTTCACTGATGGAGAGTTACATCAGTCGCGGGTTAGATTTAAAGCAGGCTTGTTTTTTCGATTAAAACCGGTTTTATTTACCGATTACATTATTCGAAATTGCTGAAGATTAGGACTATAAGAAGGGTGGCTCAGTTGGAGATCTTTTTGGCTAACATCCATGAGCTACAGGGGATGAGGGGGCCAAGAAGTTACATTCCTAAAAAATGAAAAGGCGTATAAGGGGCACGCTGATTGCAAGATGTGTACCAAACTCCCTTTGGCATAATCAGCGATTACAGCAATTCAGCCGTCTCTTTCCATTGTTCTAGCAGCTTGAAACCGATTTTTAATCGACCATTAAGCGAGAATCAATGATATAGCCAGCAATAACAATTTCATAAACCGTATTTGTATGAAAATACAATTTCATTATATTGCTGAGTTACACTATTTTCGGATATGAGACGGAACAAACTGGGTTTAAAGGCAAAATTACTCAACACATAATCGAAATTTGGTGCAACCTGCCATCTATGGTTGTTGGCCCAAGTATCAATGTCGATTATATAGTCCCATATATACCTAACTTCGATGAGTTTAATTGGTAATTAAAACAACTTTACCGGCAAAATCCAACTGGTTTAAATCGCCGATAAAAACATTGGCATTCCTGTGCGCACTCATATGGCTATCCACAATGACAATACTAGTTAACTATAAGTATTCACAAAAACCAATGAAAACGTCTAATAAAATGAATTTTCCTTTATACTAAGTCGTTACATACGTTTTTTAACTGAGCATTTTGAGCAAATTTTTACATTTTACCATTTATTTAAAAACAAAAATTTAAGTACAGCTATAAAAACACATTTCATTTTATTCATGTTCTTCATATTTTGTTTATTTACAAGAAAAACTAAAATTTCACATGAGGCTTAGAAATTGTTGGAGAGTTCAGTTCTTGAAATGGACATTGAAGAACACAAAGAGGCGACTCTTTCTGAAATTTATTCCCAGAGAGCATTGACATTTTTTCTCTCGATAGTATGTATTTTGTAAGTAAGTATACGTGTAGTGAAAAGTCTGACACTTTTCGAAATATATAGTAGACTCCGTTTAATGTAATCACGTTTGGACCTTGAAGTTTCGATAACAATAATCGGTTGATTCTAACATGCGATTTATAAAAACCCAATGCCGATTGTCTTCTTTAATTTAAGGGCCATATTGATTGTACATACAGGAATAAGAGTTAAAAACTCATGTCTTCATTTACTCAGAATGTTATCAAAGAAGTTCGTTAATGAAATTGTCATAATCATAATGTAGTTGCAAGTCAGTCAGTCGATCTATGTCAAACACCATGTAATATACATTTTTGCTTTTGTGATTGTTTCATTTTCGTGTCCTTTATAGAACTATACTTATTTGTCAGCTCTAAGATTTAATCTGATAAAATGTAAGTTTTAGTAGTGGGAAATTAGTTGAATATTCTCATCAAACGTCATCCATTTTCTGAAATTTAGGATATTCATATCAGAAGAGACATTAATTTCGATAGAATCTTACAAAACTTATGAATCCATGAGAAAACGTTTTAAATTATATGGAGACACATAAGGGAGAAGAAACAATGATAACATTAACCGAGATGCTGGTGACAATTAATAATCAGATATTTTACACTATACAAGCTTTCGAGACTTATGATTTCGATAACAAAAAACAAACTATATAACATTAATCGTGATCACATTAAGCGGATTCCACTTTACATTTCGCATACTTAATAAACATTTAAAGTATATCTTCATCTACAATAATCTTGCGTCTGTGATCACATTAGGATTCCATAAGATGGTTCCATTAAAGATGGGTATAAGCCAACCTGAAAAAAAGCCCTAACCTATTAGATAATGTAAGCTTTCTTGGTGTTCTGGTCAACTATCACGATAACCATGATCATAAGTCGAAATTTGAACGTCATGACCCTCAAAAAACAAGCAAAGCGTTGGGAAATCTGAAATTTTTTACCTCGGCCCTAAGGCGCAGAAACAAGACATTGGCCAGCAAAAAGAAAATGCAAAAAGAAAGAAAGAGGGGGGCTAAACGCAGAAATAATAAAACTATTCGGCCAAAGTGGTCGGACATGTGAAGAAGGCAAGTAGGTAGGTGGAGGCCGTTGCCACTCGCCGTCCAAAACTTACTTTAAAAACTTGGGAGAGATGAAATTCCACAGGTAGTCGCAAAATCCTAACGTAAATCCACGCACGAAACACGCGATAATCCACGATACGAGGGCTGGGCCCGGGTCACTCGGGTCACCGTGTTCCTTGTCCGGCTCATTTTCGCTGTCAAAAACACACAAACAATAACAATTCACGCTCCGTCTTTTTCAAGCACTCGCCGGTTTCCCCTCGCGTTCTTGAATACCTGAGAACAGGGAATCTCTGTGAAATAGAATTGCCGCTCGTGCAGGGCGGACGAATCCATTCGAGGTCCCCGGTCTTAAGGACGGAGGTACCGAGGGGGAAAGGTGGGCTAGGACGAGCTTCGGTCAGCGCCCTCTGCCCGCCAGCGCTTCGGGGGCGGGGCTTGAAACAGGTGGACCAATCGGAGATGGAGACTCAAGATCAGATGCCTTCCAAAGTTATGCTTTCTTCTACCCTTGGCTTACCTGAGCGCACCTTTTGTTGCACGCTGCGCCCTCTATCAGCCGGCGTGGTTATGAAAAAGTTCAGTGTGCCGTTGAGGGCCCTCTAAGGGGCCATTCAAAAATGATGTCACATGTGGAATTTATAATTTAAAAAAACCAGGTCTATAAAGCAACGAAAATAGCCCTTTTATGCCACCGAAATGGGGTTGGGTTATGAAATTAGTTTGGTCCCTTGACTACGTTATGTACTTTTAAAATATTTTTTATTAAAACTTCATTTTAGATCACCAACCACTTTGAATGTTTCCAAATTGTTATTATCTGATTAAAATGACTTATGTTTAACTACCTATTAAGCATGTTGGTAAAATGTACCTTAAGTATGTATTTCAACACCAATAAATCTGAGTGGTACGAATTTTAAAGTTATAAGCTTTTAATCTAAGTTTTCGATCTCATTTCCAGATGACTAACAAGCAACATCCTCAGACCAACATTTTTCCAGTTATAAAACGTAAATTCTCTCGTTGACTTCATCTGAATGATGAGCCATAAAACGTTTTTGTTCAGAAATGACCAGCAGCGGTAATGGGCCCTTCAAGTGATGATAAATGACCTTTTTGCGGCTAACTGACCCACTCTCCAGCAAAAGGTCCAAGAGAGTGAAAGATGGCCTTCATTTTGATAATAGTCTTCTATTTCGATCCTCCGCCTTAGGAATGAAACAATGGGGTAAAAATATCAATCAGTGAAAAGCGGTATATTTCGTATTGCTTGTCAAACATGCCGCTTATTTTATTCCGTTAAACAATTGTCGACCAATAGGACCCTAACATAGTCAATGGTCAAGGGCAATATCGTGATATATATAAACAAATGTAAACATTTTTGTTTAATTTGGAAACAGATTTGGTTCAAATGTATGCAAATGTATACACAGACACATGCACAACGAGCAACTAATGAAGCGAGCGCATGCGCACATGACTTCTATCCAAATCTGTTTTCAGCTATGATGAAATCCATTCCGTGATTACAGCATCGCTGCATCTGTAAAATAAAAACGATGGTCTCGAGTCAGTGATACGATTGCGAATTTGTTAGGGGTGATCCATAAATTATGTCACACTTTTTTGCCTCTTTTTAAACACCCCCCACCCCTTTGTCACAAATTTCACTACACCCCATCCATAATGATGTCACAACCCGTCGATCCCCCCCTCCCCCCAATTATTTTTTTAAATAATTCTTAAAGTCCCTACAGGATCCAAATCTTTTTTCTCGACTGTTATATTCAAAATTTCAAATGTTAAAAAAATTGAAAAAAAAATTTTACCGCATATTTTTTACCATTTGAAATAAATTTTGATTGTGTGATGTCACATTACCGAATAATCCCCCTACCCTTGGTCCCAATAGTCACAAAAAACAAACAACCCACCCACCCCCTTAGGTGTGACATAATTTTGGAATGGTCCCTAATGTAGAACTATACCATTTTAGGAAAAGTTAATGTAAGCCGTTTTACCTCTGTGTAAGCCGCGGTCGGTAGCCGTTAGCCGCGATAAACTTCCGTTACATGTCAGGACTGATAGACGATACACTTCCGTAACACTTCGCAGTGGAATTTACCACCTAATACCGAAAGGAAACAAAAAATAAACATGACTTTAAAGCGTTGTGGAAACATTGTATTTACAAATTTGTTGATAACTTTATGCAGCTGCGGCTTACTAAACTTCGCTAACTTAAGTGGTTTCCGTGAAATCATAACACTTTAAAACTCTACCTTCCCTTTTACGGAAACCTTTTATTATTTTTTAGTTTTATGCAAGCCTTTTTTTCAGGACATACAAACTGGTGTTGAGGTTAAAGGGTTGAGATTCAAATTATTGGGCATAGGCCAAAGGTCGCGATTGATTTTTTACCGTGACGCACCGTTTCCTGACACGCTCAACCCAGATTAAATCTGCTTAAAAAAGTAACAACAAAAAAAAAGACGCAGAAAAAAATGACCAAAAGTTGTGGGCGGTCAAAGGCATTGATAAAAGCTCCCAGAAATTTATCGAGGACACCTGCAGGGGGTCCAGCGACACTTTGGCTAGCTTTCGCCTTATTTGTATCGTGAGATATGTCAGCATTTTTAGCATTATAAGCATTTTAACAGTTTCCACCATAGGGAAATAAGGTCCGTTTTTTATTTATTATAACACACTGACCACTGTCCATTCGTGGGTGTCAAAATCTAGGAAAAAAAGTGTTACACCATGCAGGGAACAACTTTTTTATAAAAATGCAGTCCGATCTCATGCAACTGGGTCACACACAGTCCGTTATGTGGGCAACCTTTGGGTAATGGGATTGTCTTGTTCGTTATTGTTTAATATCTGCATTAATTATAACATCGAGATTAGGTGGAATTACTTCCTAGTGCAGATAAAAGCTATACTCTCCAAAACGTGTTTCAAAAAAAGATTTCTATCCAAGTTCAGTATGTGCAGAAAACACTTTTACCCTCGCTGCATATCTCGGAAACTGCTTGAGATTGAAAGGTGGTGTGGGCTTGCCAAAAACTCCATAAATGGGATAAGCCCGGATTAATAATGGTTGGCGATTGTAAAATAATTGACTAAAATGCTAATCTACAGTATTAGAAATACTTAAAGAAATAAACAGCTTTTGAAATTTTTATATAACTGTGCATGGTCACGGAATGGATTTCAGCCTAGTTTAAAAACGATATAGGAGCAGTCATGAAGATAAAAATATGCGTGAGACTCTTGAATCATATGATTAACAACAGAATAGAGTATAATAATACAAATTTTCCTAATGGAAACAATGTTTTTTAAAGTAAATTTCTTAAACAGAATGTGCAAATGAACTTGATTCACAGCAACATCAGCATGACGACTCCACGTGGGTGTCTTTATTTCCTAATATGTTGGAAATCTTGGATGTGTATAATAAACTGATTTTTTCTAATATTACTGTTATATTTATTTTCTTTCTGTATTATTTTCATGCACCCATAAAGCCATAACATGTTTCACAAAAATGTCTAGGACAAAGAACGCATTGTTTAGATTTACATTACTTGCAATGGGAAAAATTAATTCAGTTCACGATCGAGGAACGGATTAAGTTCGTAAACCGAGGTTCCATTGTATACTGGAAATCTCGCATTCTAGTGTAAATGTGTATACGTGAGCATGCACATATGTAAATTTGCCTAAATTCATTATTTAAGTCGGTGTTCGACTGTAGGATAAAATCCATTGCGTGATGGTCACGAAACTATTTCTAGTCTAACAGTAATTAATTTCCGTTTGGAATGTATGCACATGTATAAGTACACACTGGAAATGCATGACTCTCAAATGTGCATGCATATTGAAACTTCCTTCAAATTTTTAAGGAGAAATTTTTTTTAGCGATTGAATTTTTTACGTGATTACAGCCAACTCAAACTGCCCGAGATAAAAAAAAATGTGAAATTTGAGCATTGGGTAAAAAACAGCTTTTAATATTCCTTTGCACAGTGACACGAATCTTAACCAAAATCTTAACACCCATTTCATAAAATTTAAAATGAAGCTCATTTCATAAATCGTTTTTTTTTGTTTTGTTTTTGTTTTGTGGTAATACGTATGTTTAGGTACGTGAGTTTATATTTTCAAGTTCATACTTTGCAGTTTTTCTGAGTTTGAAAAGAATATGGTTTTTAAATTTTTTCTTGAAGTTTAGCATTAGTAAAATCATGGCAATTAAATGGTATCAAGTGTTGGGAGTACAAGAGTACAAAGAGTAATTGAATACTAAATGTACTCAAAAGATACGAGTACAATGCACTCGTTTACAAAAAATGTACTCACAATGGGGTGATTACAAATGTAATTGAGTATTGACGTAATCTGAAATTATGAGTACCAATGTAATCGAGTATGAATATATACTAAATACTTTTCAAGTGAGTGACTGAGTCGCATTTAATACAATTCAGTAACGAGAATGAGAAACTTGAATTGAGGGTCATAAAAGCTATAATATGCATGCATTCTATAATTTTTACATTTCTACTGATGATTATTTTTTTATTGGATGTTGTTCTTTACCCCCTTAAATTCTAATCATTTTGTTGACATCTAAGAGGATTTATTTTGTGTTCCATACTCATTAAGGTAGTTTTTCTTTAATTTTAATTGAAATCTGCTTGTTATAAAACTTATGGTGTTTTTACATGAGTACATAACATGCCCGTTCGTTAAACTGAAATGAGTTCCCTAAACGATATTTTTGCAATCCGCCATACTAGTAATCAGATCTGATTTCCATGAGTACAACTTGCCCAAGTCTGATTAGCGATTACTCATTTCAAATGACTATTGCATGTACTCTACTTATACAATAGAGTATGATTCCACTGTAATCGTAATCTGTATTCCTACTCATGAGTACAATTTGCCTAACTGTCCTCTTTATAATACAGGAATTTATTTTCCAAACATTTCCTCTTATATTTCATGAGAGTTATCTAAATTTCAAGTCGCAGGTGGGAAAGACGTCCCTCGTCCAAAACTGCCCAATACATTCCTTTTCAGGTACGTGGTCATATCCTATGATATTTCCCATCCCAGGGTTTTTGTTGTTCGGGGTGGCCAAGCTATAGAACGCACGGGTACCAGGTGTCCGCGAGGCGAGGCTGGACATCTCATCAATCACCGTCCTTTTTTTTTCCTCTGGTGGAAGTCCCTCGGCCAATACATGTTAGGACACATTCCGCCATTAACCCTCGCGGCCAATTAAAGAAAGCGGACAGCCAGTCAAACGTTATTAATTGGAGCGGTCTAATCGAACGGACAATCGCCGATCGAACGGGACGAATAATTAGTCAAAAGGGGGTTCGAGAGATAGCCATCGGCCAGTGGACCAGTGCTACCGGACGAAAACCACCCACCCATAGCCACCATTTTGAAATACATTGGGTCACCAAACTTGGTTTTTCCCTTTTCGCATTGTCAACCCGAATTATGGAGTTTGTGGTCAAATGGGTATCGTTTTTAACATCACATTTTTGCTGCTTTTGAAATTGCTTTAAGGGTACAATTTACCTTTATCTATATCGTGTATTCGGAAATTATAAAAATTTAGATAATTTTTGTATATCATCAGATGTATGCTACTCATTGTTGTACAAGCAACTCTCCTTTTACTAGTTGCAATGAATGATAATTTTCAACAGTTTAAAACTTAATCATATCTTCAAATATTTAATAAAAGTGTAACAACAATTTTTTACTAACTTTCGGTAAATAAATATATTTGTCGATTAGTAATATATATATTAGATTTAATTTTGGTTTAATTTACAATAAAATTTAATTCACTGCATTACTTTAAATTCGGAAACAACACAAAAAAATAAACATAAATACATTATATATATGAAACTGGGGAGCATTGAGACACTTACCTAAAACATTTTTGAGCATTCAATAATTGCATGTGTATATGAACATTTTATAAAGCAAATTCTACAAAATGTATTGTAACACATCTTGAATTATACAAAATTATCAAAAACAGTTATAATAACTTGTATTTTCATTGTTAGACTGGAAAACATAATGAGTTGCCCCTGAATTAAGATGAAATGAAATATTATACTATGAAAAGGTAACCACTTCGATTTCCATGGAAATCGAATCATGCAAATATCTTTCAATTTAAATTTTTCTAAAATATTTTCGATTCGTTATAATTCATTTAACTAATAACTATGTTAGACATTATTATGCAAATTAATAATTAACAAAATTGACAGCAATTGAAAAAGTGCAAACTTAAAGCTTAAATTGTTAAGTGAATACGTCTCACCTTGCCCCAAATTAGTTATCTCAGTTTATAACACATGGAGATTGCCCATAGAAACAAATTGCATCAAATGCAATTACATTCAAATAAAAGGATTTGTTTCTATTTATTTAGCAATAAAATATGCATTAATTAGCAACAGATATAATTAATATCTGCAACAAAATATTCAGGTAGAAATAACAATGAGTCAACTGACTTAGATAATCACAAACTTAGATGACCCCCTCCTCCCCAGTAAAGAAAGAGCTGGATAAGACCAAGATAAATACTATACTTACGTTTTACAAAAAGAAATATAAATCAAAATAAATAATTATTATGAATAAAATAAAGAATACAATATTTGCATATTTTTAAAAAAAACTTCGGCTATGCATGGGTCAACAAAAAATCGAATCAATCAACAAAGATAAAGGTTAAAAAAACTAATACAAAAAGTTCTGGCATTATGAAAGTGAAACGAATGATTTTGTCAAATATTCCATGATAAACGCCATTACAGGTTATTTATTGATAAGGTTTAGTTAAATATCATTTTTATTTTTTTTGAAGTTTGTTCCCTCTGGGACCAAACTTTCGGCATTTAACAAAGATGGAAACTATAATGAATTACTAGAAATTTACTGGAAATTTATGTCATAAAAATCTGATAAAACCAGTTTTATACGTCTTCATCTTCCAATGAATTATATGTTGTATTGTTAAAAAAAAAAGAAAAATAAATTTAAAAAATAACAGAAATTTTTCTCTGTATTTTCTTATTAACTCGTAAATAGGGAGTAAAGTGTTTAGTTGTGTGGAGGTCCACATTTAAAAATAGATTAATCCCAGTGCGTACCGCATTTAATCGAACTATACGAGTAGCATTTCGGCTTCCTCGCCATTCGTCCATTCCTAGTAATACCAGGTGACGCTCTAAAATCATTAACTCACCCATTTAACTGGATTATCCATTATCTAAACCAACGAATCGACGCTAGATCAACATCAAAATTTACTTTAAAATATGATAAAATAACCAGCAATTTGATAGATAAATGTTTCCCTTATCGATCTTTTTCTGATTGGAATAATCTCTCTCTGGAGATTTGAGAGTCCTGCATACAATCTTGTAAACACTGGAAAACAAGTTTAAAGAAATACATAATAGAGCAATATTGAAAATCCGTTAGGAATGCTATGATAAAAAAAAGAAAAATTGTGTTCATATAATATGTAATTTATTGTTGAAGAAGGTGACTATTTGCAATTGTATAATACTGTATATCGATCTGTTATCAAAACATGTACTCGTTAGTGTTCAATAAAATAATAATAATAATATGTTGGTACCAAAGCCTGCAGTTGTTGATTAAGTCGGACATATTTACACTTCGACGCTCCTGCATGTCTCATTTCTGACCAAAACCTTTCAACTTTCAATTCATAATAATCCTGTTCTTTACGAAACTAATCAACCAATTTGTGGACACATGGATGATGGCAATTGGGCGTCTGTTGAAAAGGTTTATGCCAAGCCTCGACGGAGTTGTTGGTGCGTGGTAAATTATCAATAACACGCTCACAAACATTCCACAGTTATAAAGGAAACCTTGGATTGACACGTCGACCTCTACGTTGTCTGCCTATGTATGTATGTATCTTCTCAGTAATCAATCAATGGTACCATTAATGAAGGACAATCATCAACCAATTCGTCAAAAACAGCAGGAACATCCACTACAGGAACAAAACTTAGAGCCAATATGATTTTGATGTGCCTTCGTAAATTTGCGTCATCATGGTATACTCTGCCAATATCAAACTCTTGAACTTTGCGCCAAAGATTCTGTCTAAGATGTAAAGGCATCCAACTAATTTTGATTTAAGAAAATGCTGGAACAGGCATTTTGACAAGCCTTCTCATAATCTAACATTGTACTTGCTGGATTTAAAATTGGATTCAATTCTTGAAGCTTGTGGCAAACAGGCTCATATATGATAAAACTCTAAAAATTATCATAAGTCAGAGGAATACTAATATCTTGAATGATTCCATTAATATCTTGGGGGTAATTTTCGATACTAAATTTAATTTTCAACCTCACGTTGACCATGTTATAAAAAAATTACATTGAACTACTTTTCTTTTAAAGAAAATAAACAAAATTTTATCACCTAAAGAAATGAACATGATTATTAATGCAAAACTCATTCCTTTAATAAAGTACGGCCTCATAGTTTGGACGATTACGACGAAAAATCGATTGATAAATGTCCAGACCGCTTATAATCGTGCTCTTAGAGTAGCATACCGTCTCCCCTATATGACATCGATAACTAAAATATGCAAGGAATATCAGATTTTTAATTTTGCAAACCTCTGCATCTACTCAGACTTGGAAGAACTTGGGAATGCCTTTAGGAACTTTAAGCACCCATTTCATTGGGTCCTTAATTTGTTAAGTCGAGGGGAATCAAACCGCTCAACTACTGAGTTACTTTTACACAATACTGAAATTACTAATAGTAAGACTGACAATTGCTTTCCCTTTAGAGCCTTTTCACCTTAAAATTCGTTACCTCTTTTACTGTGCCGCAAACTATTTAGCTGCTCCAGCCAGTCCTGTAGTAATGGATGTGGCCATTGGCGAAAACTTTTAAAGCATCACTTAATAAATGAACGCTAATTTACTGTGCCCTATTTTTAACCTCTTTTCTTTTATCTATTGAGAGGTTTTATTTCGACCTTATGTTCATTCTGATAAATCATCCCTTAACTATGTTGTATTTCGCTCTTTTTCTTTCATCACCCGAAACCTTTGGATGTTTGCCTTCCATTTTTATATTGTGGATTCTTTCTCTTTTACTTTTTGAGTGTGTACATTGGACTATGTAGTGTTGCATTAGTACAATAAACTTATTATTATTATTATTATTATTATATTTTCTGTGTTTTGTCTGAAAGTAAGACATAAACAAGAGGAAACGCAGAATTATCAATAAATGCATGAATGGTAAATACTTGATAGAAGACCATTGGTGCGACTTTGAAAGTTCCATCAATGAACCAATGATCATGCTGTTGAGGAAGTTCCAAATTTGCCATCGTACCAAACATTAGAATTCTTTTCATGGCATCCCCACCAGAATTCCACAGCACAAAATCTTCTTTTCTTGTTGTTTGTTTCAGTGACTCTGGAAGGGTGATTTCCTCTAGTGAGTTCACTGGACCATATGAAACGGCATGTCGCTTTCGTAATCGTTCAACAGTTTGTCGAGAAGATGCATATTCTAGAATATGGCAGGCCACCTCCAAGGAAATTCCTACTGTACTCTGTTGTGGATCTACTTCAGGACTTCACAGAGAGAGGACGTGTTTTTTCAGAGCTCCTGAGGTAATATAGGTTTTCTATGTATTTTTGGTGCTAGGGTTATTTTTAAGCCTATATTTTAGGACTACTTTTGGCCCAGTTGGAACAGTCCATTTTATCTTGGGGGAAATTAGGGAAAATTGTTGGAGGAGTCCAAGTTTAGAGGGGGATTTTTAATTCTATCTTTGATCTATTTGGAACAGTCTATTGTATTTTGGGGAAATTGGCTAGAAGAGTTCAAGTTAGAGGTTTTTTTTTTTAATTCTCCACCCCTGGTAGGAGGAGTTTTATTTATAATAAATTTTTAGAGGTAATTAAGATAATAAGTAGCCAATCAGGGGGAACTGGATAGTTCTATTTTGGATCAGGGTAAAGAGTAGATTAGAGAAAATGAACTTCGAGCTGGAAATTGTAAAGTTTAAAGGTACACCCCTCTATAAAGAATTGACGAATGCCATTCTTAAAAGAGGCATTAATTTAATACCCTCTCAACTGCGACCTTGGTATCAAGGCAGATTAGAAAACTGGCTCGTAGCATGTGAGGAATATGTGTTGAAAGATTTCAAACATCCACGAAATAGTTTACCTTTTAGTAATATTTTTAGACAAAATCTGGAGAAGGGGCGAGTTGCAATTACTGGAGAGCTGAGAGATTTATACAAAATTGACTTGGACTTACTCGAAAAGACTTCTTATTCCAAGGAGGTTGACAAATCTGAATGTTCTCATTCAAAAAAGCGCAGGCTAGTGGAAGATTGAGACATTGAGGAAGATTCCACTTCGATTTCAATGGGGTCTAAGGGTAGTGGGGCATGGGATCCTGTGGGTACCATTTTGGAGTTTAACAAATTAATATCCCTGATCCAGGTCAGTGTTTCCAGAGAGGTTAACTCTAAAATATCATTTAGTAGGACCGAGCAAGTTGAGGTATTTAAGTCCTTAGTGGAGCTCCATAATATAGGGTCAGAGTTTATGATCAGGCTACAGGATATTAATAACCAGAAAGAAAACAATAGAATAAACCAAGTAAATAGCCCTGGAGATATTTGCGCCACATATGCAAAAGTGTTGGGAAATCAACCGGAAATTTCATTGGGAAATACCACGGTACAGGGTCCAAATAATAACCCCAAATTAACATATGATACCAATTTTTTATAAGTCCTGACCCCTAGCTTTACCACTACTATAATTAATGTAGCTGAGGCAGAAGGTGACATTCCGCTGAAGGAACTAGTGCAAAAGGAATTAAACTCTAAAGAAGTAGGTAGCCTAAAAGCAGTCTGGACCACAAAGACTGGGGGTCTGGTGCTGCAAAGTAAGACTTTAGAACAGAGAGATAAAATCAATAATATTCTCAGCCAATCGTCTACAGTCAAAATAAAAAAGGGGGTAACATCAAACCTAGAATTATAGTTACTGGGGTAGACATAGAGGTACCAGACTTAGACATTATTTGTAAAATTAAAGACTAATGTAGATTTGGTAAAAAAATTAGGTGGTAAACTTGAAGACCATATGAGACTTATTGGAAGTAGACTTTGTAAAAACAAAACTAGAAAAAATGTACTGATTGAGATATCCCCACATATGTTTAAAGAATGAAACGACATTGGAAAAATCTCAATTGGATGGATGGAGCATTTCGTTAAGGAATTTGTGTCCTTGACAAGATGCTTTAAATGCAATGCATTCGGCCATGTCTGTAAGGAATGTACAGAGAAGTCAGCTCAGTGTTTAAAATGTGGAGGCCAACATATGCTGAGCTCTTGTGTCAATGGTCCAAGCTGCTCAAATTGTAAACAAGGGAGTGCAGGTGGAAAACGTTACCACCTTGCAAATGATCCCAAATGCCCTGTATACCTAGCCCGCCTTGAGCAACAAAAGAACAGAATAGAGTACTAAATTAACATTAGTCTGGAATTTAAAGAATTGGAGCCACTAAGCTTAAGACCTTAAATGAATAATATAAACACTAAAAATATTAAAATTTTACAAATCAATCTAGGATGGGGTAAAGAGGCAACATCTTTGGCACAAAAAATAGGAAACAATTATGATTTTATTTGCACCCAGGAGCCTTATGGATTTTTAAAACCAATATCTTGTAGTGGTGACATCTTTACTGGTCTAACTAACTCCAATGTGCAAATAATATCAAAGGGTCAAAACAAGACATTTCATTTAAAGGAATATTGCTCAAAAGACTGCATTGTAGTACTGGTTGGAGAGGGAATTGCAAGCTAGGTATTAGTTAATATCTACATAGAGCCACAGGGCAATGAAGATAAAGTATTGAGTATGTTGGACACAATATGTGAACAAATTAAAGTCCCCATTGTAATCCTTGGTGACTTTAATGCAAAGCACACAGCTTGGGGTAGCAGTGATTGCGACATTAGGGGGCTAAAAGTTATGGATTTTAATGTGGCAAAAGGGCTACAATTTCACAATGTCAAGAGGTTGGAGCCCACCTTCCAAACCCCAAGGAGTCAAGGGTTTATTGACCTTACACTGACTAGGAGTATTGGGAATACTCATTGGAACATCTTGGAAGAGGTCACCCTTAGTGACCATAAATACATTAGCTTTCGAATTCTAGGCTGTGTGGCAAACCCTGTTGGCACACCTTTAAGATTTAACTGGAAAAATGCTGATTGGGAAGTATTTTGTAGTAAACTGCAGGAGAGTTTAGTAGAATTACTATTTACGGAGACGTCGAGTATAGGTCTGAGGTCCTACAGAAAGGCTGTATTGGGGCTTGTAGGGCATCAATGAAACTTCAGGGGTTATGTAACAGGAAATCAGCAAGATGGTGGGCAAATGGGCTGACCCTGACTAAGAATAAGCTTAGACGACTAAGAGAAAAAAGGCAGGCAGAACAAAATTTCCAGAGAAAGATCTTACTTTAAGTACAGCTAAACAGGGAAATTAGGCAGTGTAAATTGGAAATAAGAGAAACAAATAAATTCCTGGAGACGCTATTGTGAGCGAGAATATGCAAGTAGCCCCTTCACCCTGGCTTACAAGATTCTTGCAGGCAAGCTGAGAACCCTAAAAGCCATTAAAAGCATCAAAAGAGAAGATGGAACATGGACACAGTCCCAAGGCGAGACTTACCTGGAATTATTAAACTCCTACTTTCCCCAGGATAATAGAGATAGTGATAAAGCTCACCACAAGGTTGTAAGATCCTTAGCTGAGCAGCCACCTAACTCAAACGACGATAACCTAGTTACGATGGACTAGCTAAAGAGGTGCATTGACTCTTTTAACAGAAATAGAGCCCCTGGAGAGGATGGTCTGCCTGTAGCAGCGTTATTTTTCATCCATGCAGAGACAGGAGTATTATGGCTAGGAATTATTAATGACTGCCTGTAACAGGGGACTTTCCCTGAGATTTGGAAAGGTAGTGAGGTAGTGTGGGTCCCTAAACCCGGAAAGGATGCGGTGCGACCAATCTAGTGTGCGAACATCACTAGCTAAATTTTAAGTTGTGTGGAATGGACGGATGCTACTAACAGACGAGGGGATTCGCTATGGCAAATCCCTAAATTTTAAGGTATATCTGAAAATTGAATGTTTAGCAATATTAGCTACCCAATAGGTATGAAAGGAATAACATGACGAGGCTGCGATCGTTTATATTAAACATCGCTAGCTAAATTTTAAGTGATGAATGATTGAAAAGGACGAGGGAAGTCACTGGGGATGCCTGGTGGTGCCCTAATCCAAATGAATAATTTGAACAGAGAAACTCTAATGAACTGAGAGCCATTAAGTGTCGGAACTCTATCAGAAAATGTGTAAACAGTGGATTTTGCTGGCAGTAGAGATGATGGGCGGATTGGCTATTAAGCCTTCGGGCAGGTTGGCAGGAGAAGAAGCAAGTGTATTCATGTACTCTGTTGTACAATTTGACAAGGTCTCTCAACAGTTAAAACAGCACGTTCACGAATTTCATGAATAAATTTAAATGCTTTATTTAAATTGGGATCTGGTGCATGATTGTGAGCTGTTCCAACAATATGCCCATATGACATCTCCATAATACGCTTCCATTTAAAAGTCCTATCTTTGCGTTATCAGTATCCATTATAAAGCAAATGTTTTTCATTTTTCTGAGACATCTTGTTGAGAATGTCTTGAAGAAGATTTCGCAGATTTGGGAATTAAATCTCCCTGAGATTTAATGTTCACTGTAGATTTGTAGTTATTAAAAGAACGGAGAAGCCTTTTAATATAATATGACTTTAACAAAATTAACTTTTATTATTAAGTTAAAGTTATAAGGAGTTTCTAAAACTCATACAAAACAATCTACACTGGGCATGCTTCCTAAGCAGAGACCCTAACACAAAAGAGAAAGAACAAAGGGTCTCATTTCCCTATATCACAACCCTTTCCATGTGGTGCTAGATCATTGGTTAAAGGGCATTGACCTCAGTGCCTCCTATGGGCCTACTTAATAAGCGCCTTAGCTCTAAGGACCTAGATAAAAAGTGCCAAAATTTAAATCCTGTAGTGGAGCACACTAACTGAAGTTGGAATCTGTGACTCCATCACAAAATCTTCAACAAAACCCCCCCTTGATCTGATACAGGATCGCCTACAATTAACACCATAACCTTTTAGTCTGTGAAAATTTCCTGCTTAAAGAAATTCAACTTGGGGCGATCTGGGGTTTCGTAAATATGTCAGCCATGTTAGACGGCCTAGAAACACTTTTTAGCTTGAAGTAGCCCTTGGACAGCCAATCTTTCACGAAATGATATCTAATATCAATATGTTTTGTCCGAGTGGTTTCAACTTCATTTCGGGAGAAATGAATCGCTGAGAGAGAATCTGAAAAGATTACAGGGACATT